>JAVQIZ010187658.1:0-10226 GCA_036023535.2 Galaxias brevipinnis
AAATTGCTTGGTAAAAATTTACAATAATAATGCAATCATTGAACTATTAAAAATGCTAAAGCTTAACATAAGTAAGTGAAAAGTTACTAATCGTAATAGACTCCTTGCTATTGGAAAGCCCACAGGGCACCTCTCTTTTCTGAAAACTAATTAATACCACAGTAGACACAGACAGAGAACTCAGGGGTGAATTGAACAACCCCACCATGTGTTGTTCATGCTCTTGCTTGATGAAGCACCTTTTGCACCATGGCCTGGGTGGCACCGGGCTGCTGTAAACACACAGGTCTGTATCAGGCCCTGTATTTCGTCTTGGGGCTCTTCGCTGAAGAAGAGCGGTCCTTCTTAGTGAAGCGGTTTGATGCCCAGGTGCTGGCCCTCACACCCTGGCCTGGTTCCCGTGGAGAAGGCTCAGGTTTCGGTGACACAGCACTCGGGACCCTCTGCCTTGGCCATGCCCTGGCCACTACTTTAGGTTTGGACATTGGCGGGGCTGCAACAGGCTCTCTGGGGGCATGAGGAAGTAGGACGCTCGATCCACAGAGATGTTTGCAAACTTGAATGAACCTTATGGTAGCCTCACGCTAGCAAAGGGTAGCACTCGGTCAGGCACACAACGAGCAGATAAACCTCTCGCTAGAATAGTTTTCAACACAGACACAACAGCTGTGCTCTCGTTTGGTGAGGAATGGCTTTCTGAAGAGGAGACACATACATGCTGGTCATATGGACCACCAGAACATGAAAGTGATGCATGAGGCGAAGCTTCTGACTGGCGCTATGCTATTAGTTTTCAGTAAAGAGAGGTGGGCTTCACCATAGGAAGGAGTTAACTGTATTGAACTATAAAGAAAATGATTATACTTTTGCATTGCTTTTTTACTTTTTACTTTAGGCATCCTCAAAAGTTAAGCCATGTGGAAATTCAGACGATACTGCTATTGTTAGTTGTATATCTGAGTATGTGATACATTAGCATAGGGCTATGTCTTCTATTTATTTAAATCTTTCTGTTATTCAAAAAATGTTGTGTGTGAATACATTTTTTTTATATCTAGTTTGTTTTAATATATTTTGCTGGCCATGTTATGATATTACATTTTCCCTTGGGATGAATGGAGCATTCCAAATTCCATTCCATTCCATAAAATTCTGATT
This sequence comes from Galaxias brevipinnis, assembly GCA_036023535.2. NCBI lineage: Eukaryota > Metazoa > Chordata > Actinopteri > Galaxiiformes > Galaxiidae > Galaxias > Galaxias brevipinnis. Next base: position 1,159 of record JAVQIZ010187658.1, read on the forward strand.
GATTGCGAAAAAGCATCCGTCCATCCATTAGCTATACCGCTTATCCTATGCAGGGTTGCGGGGGGGCTGTAGCCTATCCCAGCCGACACAGGGCGAGAGGCAAGGTACACCCTGGACAGGTCGCCAGTCTATCACAGGGCCGACACATAGGGACAGACAACAACTCACACTCATATTCGCACCTACGGATAATTTAGAGTCACCTGCATGTTTTTGGTCTGTGGGAGGAAACCGGAATACGCAGAGGAAACACGGGGAGAACACGCAAACGCCACACAGAAAGGCCCTTGGGTCAGGTGGGGATTGAACCCAGGACGTTCTTGCTGTGAGGCAACAGTGCTACCCACTTAGCCACCGTGCTGCGAAAAAGCAATATATGCAAAAATGTACTGAATAAAAAAGATAAGTATGGTAAATTTAACAATATTTTTTTCATTTTGTTTTGGAAATTTTGACCCTCTTAACTTGCCATCTTAGCATTTTACTCAGTATACACGGTGCAAAATAGGAAGAGAAATGATTGGGAAACCACAACAGGCTGACAGAGGGCACTGGTGCTCCTTTGATGGACCGTATTCATCTGTAACTGAGGGGGAGAAAGCCATGGTCATTTACTGTCTAGACCATGAAATGGCATTCCTGTTAGTCTGTGAGGTCTTTCTCTCAAATACAACAGTTCTTAGACAACAGTGTGCTGCAAGCTATCAAACAGAAAACCATTGAAAACAATTGAGAACCCTTTATGCATTACAGTAAGTACTGTAAGTACACACAAAACTAAATAATTATTAAATATCATTCAAGTACACCCCTTTTCTATTTGCCGTTCCCATCATTACAGCTCATAGATGAGAAAAGATGCCCCCCAAAAACCCTTGGTGATCTTTAATTGGGATGTCATATGGTCATCCACGTGGTACAGGTAGATTTGAAGGAACAAGGCAACCCCTCCTATTGGGCCTTCCACAGTATTAGCACATGAGCATGGCCTCTGGCATTTGTGTACTTGTCGTCACCTTACTGCAGAGTAGGCCTTCACAAGTTTATTGTCATGTATGCTGATGAAGAAGACATTTTTATTGACATGTCAAGTTTTATCAGCGATAACAGGAATAGATGGAGGGATTAAGAAAGTGAAAGGGGAATCAGTAATAGAGAGGGAAAGAATAGGGGGAGAAATAGAAGGAAAGAAAGGTCTTAGAGAGAGAGAGGAGTACAGGCCTGATGTCTTCCCGCTCCGACTGCATAAATTACACAGACAGCTGAGGGGATTGCGTCGTATGTCACCGACAGGCAGGCTATTGACTAGGTTGAGCAGCACTCATCCACCTCTGTGTAACCTAGCATGATTTCTTCAAAAGAGACACAGCTTCTCATCACCGACTGGAGCCCTGGCAGGCTTTTAAGGCCGTAAATTTGGCCTTCATTTTGTAGCGCGACACCAAACTTGTCTTTGTCGTTAGCCTCTCAATCGGATCCTCTTTGCAACGTCTTGTGTATCCCAAGACATGGCACCTCAGATCGTGTGTATAAATCTCTCCAGCTGTAAACCACGTCTTGGATAAACTAGCAGAAGGACAAGGTCTCAAATGTTCAGTGAGTTATGCAGGCACTAGTAGTGGCTAAAAGCATATTTCAAATCAAGTTAATTTCCACTGGAGATGACAGTGCCACAGGTGGTTAATCGCAACATGTTTTGTTTAAGACACTGATTGACTGTAATTTGAAGAGTCCCAACAGGCCGGCAAACAATTTACCATTATTAAGAAAGAGTTAAGGACAGAAGATAATGGTCATAGTTGATTTGAGTAGCCAGTGCTACAGGAATACCCTCTTGTCTATTCAATAGCTTATCGTGCAAGTATTGCACGGCATACATCCTAGTCATCGATGATGCTTAGTAGGTTTGTGCATGTTGTCATATATTTTTTTTCTAATTGAATTCAGTAGAGTTGGTTTTGCCCGATTCCTTATCTCTGCTGACCTAATTTCCGGAGTTCTGCTGTTAACATTTTCTGAGTCAGAAATATTTCTCACTAAATAGTATTGGTGTCATGACCTTTTACCGGGAATGATTGCATTTCATAGTATGGTACTGTGAGAACTCAATGGGTGCTACACGTGCCCTCGCAGACGTCACATGAACTTCCTAAATGCATTATTCTACATGTAGTTGGTATTTATTTTTATAGATCTAAAAAAAGCGCTCCTTAATTTATTCTTACAGTGTCTGCACAACCAGGAGTGTGAAATTGCAGAACAGAGACTCAGGCGATAAAGAGACTTGGATAAAAATTTAGAGGCACATCTGCTTTAGCAAACAGCAAACGGACGTGTCTCTTGGCTTGACAATAAAGCCTCTTTGTTTTGTGCAGTATATGTGTGTTAGTGCACGTGTGTGTGTGACTGTTTGTACGTGTGAATAGTTTGTATTACTGCCTCCCTGCAAACAACAGACCCAACACACATACCCACACACACACACACACACACACACACACACACACACACACACACACACACACACACACGGGTAAATAATTATCCATCATCCCTGACCTTGTTGGCAAACGATGGCCATGTTGGAGAGCGAGAGGTTGGTCTAGCATGAGATACAGCCTCATCTCCGTGTACTACATCAGCGCCCAATCACTGTGCCTCGTTCAACCGCCGCTCCAATCACCCCCCACCCCCACCCCCCCACCCCCTCCTCCCCGCCTCCTTCCTTTTGTTTATGGTGTTTCCATGCTCTCTGTATGACGCAGTATTCATAAGCATTGCTCTGTGTGATCTGGACATAGCCTATGTTCCAACGACAACCTAACCAAATTACTATGCCCGAGGCTGCAGCAGCTTGCAGATATCCTATCTATCACCGCCAAGGTCAAGGAGGTTTCCTTTCAAGTCAATCCATTGAAAACAATGAGATATGAAGCAGTTAAATCACTCCCCTTTCATTTAACCAAATGGTTTTCAAGCTGGAGAGAAGCTTGAGCCTGGGCCTGGCAGCCCATTGTGTCTGTGTCCAGTAGCTCAGAGTTGATTACTTTGGTATAGTGTGGATCTCAGATGACATTGGGGGATGGGGGAAGGGGGCGTTAGATTTCGGGTGATCACAGCAGTTCCAGCTCATGGAGCCGGAGTCCTGATTGCTTTTGAGCCCTGCCTCGATGCGAGGATGAACTGGTATCACTTCTCCTGTGTGTTGACTTCCCTGAAAAAGACACTTTCTTACAGAACAGAAAAGGACCTTGAATTAAATAGAAATAAAGCATTATTTTTTGTTTTCTTTTTTTAATGACACTGCATTTGGTAAATACACCTGTTTGATTCCAGAGAGAGAAATACAATTGTTGGTGTAAAATAATACAGAGCAGTAATTTGTGACACTGAATGTTTCAGTTTTGAATGAAAATTGTACAATATTATACCTTGTTATCAGATTAAGGGTAACGCAGGGGAAAATAATGGGTTCGCCATGCAAGCTGCCCCTATGAGTGAGCTAACTCAAGGACATTGGACGAGAGGTGTCATTAGAAGAGCGTTGTGAATCTGATTGGTCACAGCTCATATGCAGTCAAACGACCTCTGCCTGCTCCACAGGCTGTCTCCCGAGACAACAGAGAGATCAGTCCATCCTCCGTGTGCGGTGTGCCCCTCTAGAGCACGGACGCACACACGACTTGTCTTGACATGGTTGGGAGCGAGAGAGGCATGGACACCTCCTCAAAGGGTACAGCACGCAGGCATGGTGCAGTTCATGGGAACTCAATCTAGTCTCACGGTCTCTGCTATCCTGCTGCGACCTGAAACTTGTTCTCTCTTATCACCCTCTCTTTGTGGTCACTGCGTTTCACGCAAGGCAGCACTTTCCCATTCTTCGAAGGCCACCTTACGGCACACAGTGTAACAAACCTGCAATGTTACTGGAACTACTCGCAACATGCAGCACAAGGCATAAATGAAATGAGTCTTTTTCAGAGAAGTCTGGATGAGCAAATGCTTTAATATGCATAAAGTATGGCGGAGTGCCTCTCCTGTGTGGTTTGGGTTACGCAACATGGGAACTGTTCGTAGGGCTGTGGTGGCTTAGGTTGAATGGTTCATGCTGTTCGGGTCATGAGTCATTTCTCTCCTACGAATTCGACAAAGAACTACTCTAGTACTAGGACTAAGATGTGTTTGTGGCTTATTCTGTCTCTGCTATAGAGCATTGAAATTAATATGAAGACGTAGTAAATTTTCTGTAAACTCATCTGAACAGATTTCGGTTTGATCAGAAGAAAAGTTTTTTTTAACAAGCAGTAGGTCATTCGTGCTCTTGTGCTCACACTACAATTAGGCGTGCAAAACAGAAACAAAGACAAAATGGATGTTTTGAGGTTATTCCTATTGGGGTTGTAGGTATGGAGATTACTTCCAGATCAATGAAAAGCATTATCAGCTGTTTGGGTAAGATCACACCACATACTGTCACAGGTAAGACAACGATGGAACAAAGGCTGGGGCATAAATACACAAAACCAAACACAGGTGCAAACAATAACACTGATTAGGAGCGCTGGGTGAGGCTCCCTCGCGGGCCCTGCTGGGTGGGTCCCAGTGTTCCAGCCTTGTATCCCTGATAATTACAGCAGTTCACTTTCTATGTCTTCTTTAGTCATCACTCTGCCCATACTGAAAGTTGTGAAAACCGAAGAAAAACCTCATGCATCAACTCTTAAAAACCGCTGACGTGTGTGTGTATGTGTGTGTGTGTGTGTGTGTGTGTGTGTAAACTGAAAGTACTGAAATGGAGGCGTTTACTGTATGAGGACCCCAATTTCTTACCAGTCAAACGCCCATCCCCTACCAAAAGAAACCTTCTCACATCCTCTCATCTCACCCAATGCTCCCTCAATTGCTGTATTGGAGCCTAAACAAGTGCAAATTTTTATTAGCCACATTGTGACAAAGTCTATCTTGATTACAATTACAGTAATAAAACACAACTGAAAGAACCACAGATTGAAGGATGGCAATGTGCCTTTTGTTTGAAGTGTGCCTGTATATAGATATAGCTAGAAATCATAAAGCTATCAATTTATTCGTCAATTACTTATAAGTATAAAGCCATTTACAGTTCATATATTGCAAATTAGTTTACAACAAATGGTAGATTTTTAAATAGGCTTTAATAGACTGATGTAATAACATTTTAAGAAAACCTTTAAAACATGCATAAACTACACCGATCGTGTGGGTGGAAGAGAACCAACCATACCTTCATGTTTTAGCAAGGCCCATGTTCCACACTCCATACCATGCCCCCCCCCCCCCTTATACAAGAGTTTCCAGTGGAGAGAAACTCCCACACACACCTGATAGGTGGGGGTTCTGAGAATGTGGTTAGGGAATGAACGTGGGTAGAACCCACTGACCTTTGATCCCCTTGGTGAGGCAGCTCTGCGGTGAGGCTGCACCTGTCTGCTACAGCACCTCCAGCAGATTAGTGTAATGGCAATGATTCATACATGGATTGTGGCATGAATAGCTTTAAATCATTTTCTAATCTGTTAATTATGTTGCAAAAACCCTAAGCCTACATACATAATTCCTGGTGTGTGATAACATGCTAACCTAATTTGTACCCACGCACTCACTGCCTGATCACACACTGACAGACAGCTGGAAAGATAGTAGCAACTTGCCCTGTTAGCTGACTGTCTTACCCATGGAAAGTAAAACAACAAACAGCTCATAAATATTGAACTGTGTCTTTCTGCCTTGCTCCAGATCGGTTTGGGTCCCAAAACCTTTCGTAATATTATAGTTAAAGATACTAGTTTAAAAAACCTTAAAACATAAATTGGTTGTCCTCGGGTTGTCGCGCTGGGTCAAGGGCTTGAGGGTTCCAGAAGATTTTAAGAACCAAAAATATTACAATAATAAACTTACAACCTGGATGTCAGAATTAAATTGCTAAAGGGAAAGTATACAACAGAATATCAAGTAGGTTTCAGATCATTATTTATGTTTGTTGGATGCAGATTAGAAAATAAGTACAGAGAGGTTTTGTATCACTGGTATTTGCTTGTTTTCTGTCAGAACGTGTTATATATTTCTTCCATGATATAGATTTTTACATATATTACAAAATGTATTGTCAATCTAATCATCTTCAAAGGTCATGTGTTTCTAATTCATTCATTATTTTTATACTTTTTCAAAAGTTTTGGACAATTTCAGAAAATGGCATTTAAGTCAGAGTCCAGTTCAGATCATACATGTACCACCGGGTGCACAGTGTACCACTGGGTGTGGCACCACTGCATACACAGTTTCCTCAGCGACAGACCACCAACAGTTAGAGTGGGCAATGTAACATCCTCAACCGCCATCACTACACCGGAGCCCCTCAAGGTTGTGTACTGACACACTTCCTGTTTACCCTCTACGCCAAGGACTGTGTCAGTTCCTCACCCATCACTAAATATTTCAAATACTCTGATGACGCTGCCATATTGGCACCCCTTAATGACAATAACTCCATTGTAGGCCATCAAAACTCCATCTCCCACTTCACACAATGGTGCATTAACAACTACTGCAGTTAAATTTAGGAGCATGCATCATTGCACATGACCCCAAACACCCCCTCAACCCATTCTTTATACTGCTTCCATTAGGTCGCAGATACAGGTCTCTGGCCTGGAAACGGGCATGCTGTGGCAGGAGTTTGGTTCCTTCTGCCGTAGCACTGCTAAACAAGAACCCCCAGGAATCATGTCATGGAAATGTGTTATGTTTGGTGTTATATGGATGTCTTACGAGGCTCTGTACAGACTGTGGCAACAAGGGACAATAAAGACAATAAAAAAGTATCCAATCCATTCTATTCTGCCTAGTTGTAAGAATTGGTTTTCTAACATTTCTTGCCATGTCCACGGAGGCCACTGTATGTAGTAAAACCGTTCTGCTACAGACGAGACTTACCATGATGCCTGCTCTGTCTGAAACCAGACATCTGCTTCCAAACCGCGGCGTCAGTGTCCTAAACTGGGGGGTGGGGTCACCTAGCAGAATGGGCACCATATGGTGTGGCACTGTTTCACCTCCAGAGCATCAGAGCCAGGGCAAGCACAAGTGTGGACTTGATGATCCAAATCTGCTCGGATTAGATCAGGTTTAAATAAAATTAAAAAAAATTTAACTGGTAATTCACAAAGTAAAGTAGGATTATAGAGGCATCCCCACAATTATTTCAAAATGCTTTTATCACCTAAGCCTAACAACCAGCCCAAGGTTAAGGTTTTGACTTACAATGTGAGTTAACTTTGGCTTAATACACTCTCACCACGGATCCAGTAGTCTAAATACATGTCTTTAGATTGGCTACAAACCATGGTCATGCTACTATGACCACCCCACAGTTCTACAACAAATTTCAATGAAATTGTTGCTGAACCATTTATATTTGGAAAATGCAAATTGACCTGTTATCATATAAATATGTATGAATAGAAAGGTGAAGAGCTGGAGCACTAAATACATTTAATTAATTGACATCTGGCTCGCTCTGCCATCGTTGGCTGTTAGGGGAAGCATAATGCAGATATTTCTGCTTGGAACAGGGTGAACCTGGCACTGTATCCCACTAGCTCAAGAGATTGGGCCATTGTTCGGATAAATTAATTCATGGTCCCTGAAAAAGTGTCCTGTCATCAGGATGTTCCAAAAGTTTTTCTATTCCGCTTAAATGGCCTAACAAATGCTCAGTCATGGTGCTTTTATTGCACACACAGCTAGACACTGCTACCCGCTCAGCTATACTGTACATCTATAATATATACTATACGTACATACACACACCTGGAAAACATGCAGCTAGACAATAAATCAAGTGTTCAAATGGCAAGATTAGGTGGTATGCAGACAGACAAACAGGGAAAGAGACAGAGGTACGTTATTACATTTGGAAAGTAAGAAAGTAAGAGAGAAATAAAGAAAAAATTATATATTGTCTGGATGAAAAAAAAGCCATCTTGAGAAGTCATACAACACCACCATGACTGAGAACCCAATGCCACATCCAGCAAATTATTCATTTTATATACAAATTATAGTGCTGATTAACGAAATAACACTTTCATTTGACATGTTTATTAAACAGATTGTAAACTGATTGATGTCAATTTAATCATACACTTGAGAATTGATTTGAGATATGTCCTCAAAATATTCCAAGGGAACCATACCGTAAATTCAATCCAGGAAAACTGGAGCGGCATCATTATTATTACATCGGCATTCAAATTTAATCACTCAATCAGCCATTAACCAATAGCATTGGCCCGGTTTCAACTTGTGTAATCTGTTTTCATATGCGCTATTACTGTCATTAAATTGCTTCTGTTTCTGTGAGTCAGTAGTCCTACTTGGAAGCTGCATGTAATATTACTTGGGAGATACTGTGATGAATGGCCTAAGTCTTGTTTGCTTTTGACTGCTGTTTTTATCAGCAAAAGAACCAAACAAAATGACGATAAAACGCTTGTGTTAACGAAATATCAACAGAATCTAATCGTAGCTGAAAGTGTAAAACCTGTCTTCCGGATGAGAGGCTCACTAGCCTAGGGTACCCCAGATCCACCCTTCTCCTTTGTCAGGCATGCCGTACTTACTAGGGGCTGAACAATGCACCATGTTGGGCTCTAGCACAGCTAACATCTCCTCTCTCTCCCGTTATCCTGCACAGACATCCCTCCAGTGTGCACCTCTCTCCCCGGCACTGTCAGCTCAGGTAATTGAGTCTTGCTGTACTGTCTCCTCACATTGTTCCACTCGGCTTGTCAGACTCCACATGCAATTACGGGCCGAGGTCCCCTGGTAGGTTCAGGTGGACGGGCAGCTGGGTGGTGGGGTGGGGGGACAGAAAGCCCCACTAAGGCTCCTTCCAGCACTCTCCTACTAATTAGCCTTTGAGGAGGGACAAATTGGGAGCCTGACAAATACATGGAACAGCACACGCACGCACAGATGTACTCTCACACACAGGAACATGTGCAAAGGAACACATGTGCATGTGT
>JAVQIZ010187675.1:0-22504 GCA_036023535.2 Galaxias brevipinnis
TTATATTCCAGCTATTTTGGCCATTATAGGGTTAGGAGTGTTCTGTCTAGAAGCCCAGAAGACAAGCAGAAAATGTACTTGTCCAGGCTTCCTATAGAAGTGTGCAGGGGAAATTGGCATCAAGACCAGACTGAAGTCTCTGGTGCACATCGGCAATTCAGACGCATTACTCAAACACATTAGACTGGGATGGTTTGGTTCAAAATGATTATCCCTGAAACTATTCTCTTCACAGCTGCCTCTGCTCAAATGATGAGCTCAATTGTTCAGGTCTCTTGTCTCTTTTTGAATCTACTCTCTTATTCAAAGTAAGTAGCCCTTGTTTTAGACCATAATCAACACCAATGACAGGATGATAATAATAATAATGTTTCAAGTATACGTAATTCTTGTAAACATATGTCCAATTTATGGAAAACTCAATGTACCTTTTCATGGTCATGTTTTTTTAATGAAAATGGTGTTGCCCCAGCACACCAAATAGAAACCATTTCATCTCGTGTTGTACAATAATGAATAAAGTGTTTTTTCAAGGCAAGCATTTGCAACTTTTGAGCAGAAAGTTTTTCCTCTCTTCTGCTGAATTTTCAAATGTTTATTTCTTCAGGTGAGCGTAATTCCTCTGAAGAGTATTCCAATTATTTGGCACAAACAAGTGGCGCTGGGTAATCAGCACTTCACCTTTATCAGCCGTGGAGCAGGATTTAGGCCAGAATCACTCTCAGCAGGCCTGCAGTGCAGCAAAGCCAAAAAGAGGGGTGAGGCTATAGAAAACCTCTGCCTCCCAGCCAGCTGCACTGTGTGGGGACATTTTAGCTGGTCCCAGTGCCATGGAGTAGCCAGGGACTTGTGAAGCGTCTGCTCTGAATGTCAAACAAGTTGTCTGGAATTATGCTGTGGCCCAAAGCCCTGTCTGGCGGTCAAGGCCCTTAGCATTTGGAGCTTGTCAAATGAGTTTGTGCATTAAGCGCTAGAAATAGATTTTAGCGATTTCAACTCCGAAGCCCATCCTTGTGACATTTGTTGTTTGATCTTTAATTAGGGTGTTTGTGAAATTGTTGTTTCTAAAACCATTCGTTGTTATTACATTTGTGGGTTCACTGGATAATATAGCATGGACGTTTTTGGAATGCGTTGACTGAGAAATCTATTTAATAGTATGATATATTGGTAAATTGATTGCAACCCTTTTGCCTTGTATGCTATGAATGCCAACATTTCCAGCATGTTCAAAATCTGACTTCATTATGCGTTAATTAAGTTGTCAATTTTAGTACTAAAATAAACAATTGGTATGCATTTAGATTCAAACCCAGCATAGCATAATCAGTTTGCTGTGTAAAATCAGCTTAGCATCCTAACAGTTCCGAACCATTAAAAACAGGTCAGGTCTGTCTAGTTAAAAGTAGTGCTGGGGCAATTCATCTCAACTCAATGTCTCTCTGCTTCATTGACTGCAGTCACATTTCATTGACAGTGTAATTATCTCCAGTTATTTTCAGAGGCGCGTGTCAATATATATTTCCCTGGTTTAGAGCCCCGAAGATTTATGCTGGGTGATTTGCAGAATAATAATATTGTTTCCTAAAGGGTTTATATATAGACTGCTGGATAGAAAAAAAAGACAATCGGGGGAAAAACCAAGTGAGAACGTTGACTGTAGATAAGTGTAGGCACTAAGCACTTGACCATGGCTGCTGCTGAACACTACTTCCTGGCCATCCACCAGTCATTACACAGGAAGAGGGAGTGGATGGACCGTCCCTTCAGCAAGTCCTCTCATTGAAACCTCTGAACAGTGCTTTCTAGGCATGCCCGTACATGGTGGGTGAGATTCCACAGGAGCTTGAACGGCACTGTGTAGGGTAACAACTCCGTTATTTCCTTTAGAGATTCACTCTCTTTTTTTTGGATGATGGAAAGCCAGTGCCAATCTTTGTTTAAAGATCCCTGTGGACGGTAGTAACGAGAAAAATGTGCCTGGAATTAGCCATGAAGAGCTGGGGGGGGTGTAAAGGAGATGGGATCAGTGTGTGTTTAAGGCCAGCTGTGGGGCGGAAAGGAGACTAAAAATGATGCATGGATCGACTGCCAAAGAAAGGCTTTGGGACCTTGCACAAATCCTCAGACAAACAATGGGTAACGGCCATTTATATGGTCATAGGGTTGATTCAAACGTGAAGCACAGCGGCACGGTGCAGTTTGTGCCGAGTTTGAAGTGCTCTATGTTTTGAGCGGCTCTCTTAATTGGCTCCTAAATGTGTCAGTCTGTTTCTGTAACTTGTGACGGCTCCGGAGGAGCTGAGAGACGGGCGCCGAGGTGTGATCTCAGATGTGCCACCCTGTTACTAAGTCATAAACAGCAGCACCGTATCACTCTGCACCATGGCACACCGTGGCTCCCGTCGTAGCCCTTAACAAGCCGTGATGGCTGTGTCGGCGCGTGACCTCAGGGAGCCATGGAGCACTAACGAAAGTCTTTTGTCTTCGCAGGTTACTCCCTCAGACGGTTGGATTGCTCTACGTCGGCAGCTACGACATGCCCTTTGCGCAGATGAAGGTGAGGCAGAGCTTGACGTGTTTCTAAATTCGTCTTCACACCCACACACTCTGTGTATCCACCCTTTCACTTTTCTGCTGTCTTTTTTTCCTTCTTTTTCTTTTTCTTTTTCTTTAGCAAGTTTCAGCTGTCAAAAGCAGTACGATGTCTAATTCTGTGCTGTAAAATAGATGGCACAGGCACGTTCATTTACAGATATGTAAAGTATAACTGATAAGCCCATGTGACCAATACGTTAATCAGAGGCATCCTGGTTAAAGATGGTAAGATGTTCGTCGTCATTTTCCACTATGGCAGTCCTGCGTGTGAACCTAGAAGAAAAAGTTATTTTTTGCTTGGATGCATACATTAAAGCCTTTAATGGTTGTCCCATTTCACTTTTTCTTTTGCTAAGATGCATGGAGTGCGATTCTGAGTGACACGCTGTATATGGCATATGAGTGTAGCTCATAAATCATACATAACCTGCATAGTACATGGCAAATCTGTTTAAAATAAGCTATTTTTTGAGCAGTAGGTTTAAGAGAGACTAGGTATTTCATGGTCCTATATGTTGGCCCACGTCTGTTCAGAATTGTAATATTATTTTCTTTTTTAATCAGTTTGACAGTATGACTGATTTTGTATGGTCTTGCACTTAAATGCCTAAATTGCAAAGGAAATTCAAAAGCAGCGTGTAGTTTGCCTGCAACTAATTGAATATGGTTTCATTGTCAGTTAGTTCTGAAAGAAATGTGTTGCCCGTAGCTACATGAAGCTGTTATAAGATGTGTTTTTTCTTCTCTTAAAATGCTGTATACATTCCAAGGGCATAACAGACTGCGTTGGTTTACGGAAACCTGAAAAATCGAAATCCCTCTCTCTTAAGCACTCAAAGCTTAATTGAAAGTCCTCAAGGTTGTGCATTCCGTCAGAGTGTATCTGTGGGGCAAAGTTTCAGCTACATCCAGATTTTGTTACCAGCTTTGCATTGTGGGATAATGACAGTCTAAACTAGGCACTGACGTCACACGGTGGGGATGGCTCACGGTGAGTCAACTTGCATTCGTTTAGCTATCGCAAGTCCTCATTATCGGCTAATAGACTTCATTACAATGCATCCAGCTGAGCACAGAAGTATATTGTGATCTAGTAGTTTGCTGTGTGTCAACATGGGAGCCTGATGTTTGTGGTTACTGTGTATTAGGAGATCTTTTCATCCCTGTATTAATGGTTCACAGGGACATTTATGAGCAGTGCAGAGTTTGCACCTTGACAAGAGATTTCTCATCCATAAGAACAGGACAGAGTCTCATCATACTTACTCACTTGTGTGTTTTTTTTATCCTAAAGGTTTGATGTGTAGATTTTTCAAATCATTGTAATAATGTTCTCCTGCTACTTCCCCACTATATTTTCTGTCTCATCTTGTACTCTTGTTATTCAAATTGACCCGAGAGAGTTGGCAGAACTTCAAGGCTGTCTCTGATTATGTCGGAATAGAAAAGGAAGATCCCAGATTTAAAAAACAAAAAAGTTGAACAACCCTGCCATGAGATATCAACTTTGAATGTTTGCACATCTATGTCTACCGCTTCTTTGTAATTTAAGTCGTTTTCCCAGTGCTACATCTCATAAAGCAGCAGACTGACGCACTCTTCCACTCATAATCTTTTGTGGATCCATGATTCAAAAAAGAAAATTTTTATTGCCTCATAGTGGCACTTCTCTGACGGAATTGTTTTAGTAATAGGAAAAAAACAGACCTCGATTCAGTGGTGTAGATCAAACCCACAGAGAAATCCAGCTGTACTTTTCCTTGGTTTTGTTATGAGCAAGTCTTAACATTGAAATGATTATGATTGAAGGGCTGCGACACTGGGGTGGCTTCGGATAGATTTATACATAGCCAGCATGTTGCCTTCACAACCAGCACAGGATCCCAGTAAACCGGCTGTAAACAGGAGTCCTCTCCGTCTGCCAAAACTTCCCGCCACTGATATTTGGCAGCTGGTGATTCTTGGCTTGAAAAACTAATCTTGCCCTCCAATTTGTTTGCTGGTTTGCTTTGGACCTCACAAAAAGTGTGATTAGAGCACAGATGTACAATCTTAATTGAGATTTCCGCTTATCTTACTTTTGTTTTTGAGTGTGTCCTTATCACAAAAACATTGTAATTATTTGGACTATATCGGATTTACTAATGGAAGATGTGAGCACCACACTTGGTATTAAGAAAATTTGCCCCAAGCCTTTTCTTTCTCTCCAGGGACTTCATGCAAATGAATAGTACTAATACTAATTCGATAAGGGGGATATTTAGCAAAATTGTAATTTATCAATACCTGTATATTGTGTGACTACAAAGCTACGGTGGAAATGAGGGCCTATCAACGTACCAAAATCATTTACGGCTTTCAGCAGACTGTCTTTGTAACCTGGATCTGCCTTGAAAGAATTGAATCAGAGAAGTACAATGCTTTTCATGTCTAATATAGATATGTGTTTGTGTTTCAACACTTGAAGGTCACCGTGTATATTCTGATGTGTGCACACACTGTTTCAAACGCACAAACAAACACACAAACCCTACTTTACCTGGGACGACATCTCCCGTGGAGCACCCAAATGCCCTGCACTCCAGGAGCAGACAGCCTCTTACTTAGTGCCTCAGTGCTTTGCCAACCGGCTGTGCTTTCCTGGCAGCGCTGCCCACTCTCTGGCGTCTATTGGGGATGAGCTGCTGCAGGGCGGCCTGGCGGCAGGGCTTTGCTCTGGGGGTCTCCACTCTCCCCAGCCCTTTAGCCTCGCCCTTTAATGTTCTGAATCATTGAACGGGCACTATGCAAAGATACAGTCCATTATGTGAGCTCTTTGATGTAGTATGCGTTTGTGTTTATTATCGATGGATGGACCTTTTTCTAATTAAAAAACAACAACATTGTAGCCCTCTAGGTTGTGACTACCGTAACACACGTGATGTAAATGTATCTTTCGTATAGCATTTTAGAAGAGGGTAAACAAAGCCATTGACTAATAACTTAACAGATGCACAAATGTCTTTGTTGAGTCATTTTTCTTCCAAATGGTCTTCATGAATGAGTCACAAAATAGTATGATAATGACAAAATACAGAATCTAATAAACGATTTGTGCTCTTTCCCTTCTGTCATAGGTCAGCAAGGAGTTGAAACAGTACGACAACAAAATCATCGAGTGTACTTTTGTCAACAACACATGGGTGTTCATGAGACAGAGGATAGACAAGAGCTTCCCAAACGCCTACGACACGGCTATGGGTGAGAGGCAGCCTGGAGCTATCAATATTAATATCTACGTCCTCTCTATCTCTGTCAGCCATAAGACACTCGGTTAGCTATTTGGCTAAGATGTATGTCTTTAGCCATCTGTATTTCAGACCCATAGCCCTTTCTTTTCCATGTTTTCTTCATTCTGTGTTAGGTGAGGTTGTGTACGTTTGTGTGTGTTTTGTATTTGTGTGCGTGTGGTGTAGTGCGTGTATTTACCACTCTTTTTGTCTCATCTCAAAAGCATAAATATCATGCCGATGTCTGCTTCAAGGCAGTTTTATTTATTTTTCCAATTCTGTGCATTATTGAATTCTGTTAACCTTCAAGTTGAAAATGTCAGTAAACACCAGAAAATTTTACTTTGTTTTGAAGTGTTCATTTACAATATTCTGGAACACCTTTAACTTTTCAAATTATTAGACAAAACGCTTAGAATAAAGATGGACCGTCCTTGAGGTAAGCTACACTCAGGAAGTGTCTGTCACCAAGCCCGTAGTAATCTCCTGTCTCTGTGTTTTCTGCTTCTGCTCCAGCTGTGTGTAACAGCATCCAGCATCCCGTCACTAAGGAAATCCTCTTTGAGTTTCTGGACCGCCACGCTCAGGGAGCCCAGGCAGCACAGAACCGGAAACACCCCCCAGACCCAGACGCCGAACTCATGCCCCCTCCACCTCCAAAGAGGCCCAATCGGGCCCTACCATAGAGCAGGCTGAACTGACTTTCTACCTGAGGCTGTGTTCGGCCTTTGCCACAGTACCCCCCCCCCCCCTTCACCTCCACCATTGAAATGGACATGTGTAAAGCCTTGTTATTCCTGGCCATTTGCTTATCAGCCTCTTACAGGCGTTTTTATCTAAAGAGAAAAAAGCGATTTTATTGACTGCTTTTGCCCCGTTAGATACCCCCTTATCATTTTCATTCTAGCTTTAAATACTATGGTTCTTATTAAAGTTGAATTAATGATGTTGAATTTAGTTTCTTTTTTATTTATTTCTGTTTCTCTTTCTTTTTTTTTTTTTTTTTTTTTTAAGACCAGTGTTATCTGCAGTGTTTGTCAACTGGGTAATTGGTGTTATGTCTAGAACAGCACCTGACTATGCATCTTGTGTATGTTTTGTCTAGCTGTTTGTTTTTGCTGTTTGTATCGTGAGACCGAATCATCAAATGGATAAACATCATCTACATCTTCCTTGATCTTAGTAAGAGTATGGAAGTCACAAGTTCAAGGGAATTGTTTAATACAAAGAGACAGCAAATATAATCGCTTCTGAGATGCTTTGAGACAGTTTGTTGACATCACTGAAAAAATAATGGACAAGGATCTCGTCCCTGACTTACTGCTTGTCTCTACATCTGTCAAATCTTTGAAAGAACTGCTTAGGACATTATGATAGGATTAGTCATATTTCCCCTTATTTTGTTGTGTTTTTTTATTGTCATAGTTTTGTCATTGTTATTAGTGTGCTTTACCATCTTTGCTTTAGGAATTCACAGTTTGGATTTATAGGTTCAGGTGAAGTTGAAACTGTACAGTTTGTTGTTGTCTATCTTCCTGAAATGCATTTGTAGTTTAATTTTACAACCGGTATATTATAATACCATGCTAGTTCAGTCCAAACCAGCTAGGTTTTTAGAACTGTGCTGTTGAATCTGAACCTGCAATAACAACTGTACAGGACGACACTATTTCACAACGACAACAGATTAATGGTGTGCTAATGCATTTGTTGTTTGGTTTGATCCATTAAAGCAATACATGTGGACTGGGAGCGGTTTATTTATAGACTTCTAGAGCTGATACTGTTACTGCTAGTAAAGATGAGTGGATGCATTATGGTGGGGATGAAAAAATTCCATGTTACAGGAAAACGACTGGGGATCAGAGATGGAACCTGCCTGTGTTGATTGTGTTTTATTTACAGCTTACTGTTTGCTTATGTTATATGTTTGCATGTTTGTTTTGCTTGCTGGCTGGGGAGCTGGCTGTCTCCTGGTTACCTTTCAGCATGGCAAAATGAACTGTACTGCCAGTGCACTTTCCCCTTTTGGCAGCACATGAAAGCAGGATGACCCTCATTATCGAAGTCTCCCTCACCTTCACTCATGAATGCAGCTTCCACTGAGATGTAGTCATTGTCATGCAGCCGGTGGAGCTCCACACATGCGCGGCGGCCACATCAGAGGTGTGCCCTGGAGTGAAGACAGCCGCAGTGCTGGGACTGTGTATTGATGTGTTTGTAAACCTGCTGGATGTGTGGTGCACTTTAAGTATCGTGTGTGTGTGCTTTGGTGGGGACGATTTACAGGTGCTCACACTTGGCAGAGGAGTTTAGGTTTGGAAGTTCACATCAGGAGAGGAGTCTTAAAGGCTGTTATGATCGATCAGGTAATAAGTGCTGTCTTTATTTTATTGCAAAAGAAAAAATATTATATGTACTGGAATGTTTATTTGATCTCTATATCTTTGATTTCTTGAATGTGAAACGATGAATGCATACTTCTCTGGGAACAGTTTTGCATCCGAATTCAACTATGCTAAGCTGCGGTCATGCGGCTGGCTCACACACTGAAATTAGTTACATAGATTTTTCAATGCAAGTCTGGTATACAGACAAAATGTCACAAATAGATTGTCATGGCTTTTTGCTTTCATAAACTTGTTGCGGAACATAAATATTTTTTCCTGTTGCAACATATCAGTCCAGGGTATGATCGTCCCACAGGCATGTTGTTCAGCTGGCACAAATGGCCTGGCAGTGGGATCAGAGTGGGCATCATCATTGGCATAGTGGCATCCTTCTGCTTCTGTCACGACTCACCGCCACGCTCCCCAGTCCCACCTCACAGATCTAGCTAGCGCAGGCGCTGATTCAGGATGTGTTGTACCTCCTCCTGATACCTCCAACCCCCTCGCTTCTTTGATATCAGGCTCCCATTCAAAACAATACCCCCTTCTTTGGTGTATTTGTGAACCTAGTGATGTGCTCTCTTGTTTTGCTGTGATGAGCTCTTCAACAAGAAAATTGTTGTAGTTTTGAATACAGAGTAAAATACCAAAGCGACCGTATTTGAATGTTGAAGAGATGCGATCTTGTTAATAACCGGATCCTATATGTGCTGCCACTTTGCTGAGTTCCAGTTCTGTGTTTATATGGCACAACATGGAGTGTGACCTTTGCTGTGGAAATGCAGCTGAAGATGCAGGCACTGATGATTTTGACACTGATTCCCCATCATCACACTCGTGCATGCTGTTAGCTCTGAGAGTACTCTATGAGGCACACCTGTGATATTCTACAAATATCATCCTGTCAAATGAATTATTTATGTCATAAATATTGTCCAGAAACAAAATGTAGGTTTATTTGAAGAAAATAAAATGTTCCTAAGCAATATCCATCAGGTCTTCGACAAGCTAATGTAAGGTTCCTAGCTTGTTCATTTATATTCAGAGACTGTAGTTTTGCTATGCATTCTTTGTGGGGGATTTCACTATAATCGTATAGCATGTGGGTAAGAATTTGTATTTTTGCTGTGGAAATGTGATTAATCATATGTTCCTTGTGATCTTTCACATACTGTGCGCATTCATTTTCTCAACTCCTCTTGGCTTGTCTTCCAATAACTGATGTAAAAGTAGAACCTGTAAGTTTACGTAGCTGAGGTACAATTCAATTGTAAGTAGTTTTGAGAACACTCACCTTTCTCTGCATATAATTCAGAGTAAAACAAAAGCAATGAAAGAATTATTGACTGTTAAATTAGCCAATACTCACCTAAAGCTTTTTAACTGCATGTGTTATGAAAGTGGAATCAAATGGAGGGAGCTGTGAAGAGAGAACTTTCATCCTGGATTTTCAAAAAGCCCTTACACTTGTTTGCCTAAAAACCAGCAGGTGTCTTATAGCCTCTTTGGTCAATATACACACAAATAATGATTTATCTTAATATCTAACAGGAAAATACCATAAGGCGAAAGCTGTAACTTTTGTGCAGTTTGAAATTATATTTGTTTATCTTTTGAGAATGTACAGACAAATCACACAATAGAAAATCTGATAAAAAATTCAAATTTGTTAAGCAGTCCAGATCTCCAGTTATGGCAGCTGCATAACAGAGCTTTTGCCAAATAAACAGGCACAATCCTAAATGGACAGATTTTTTTTGCTAATTGCTGTTTTGGGTTGTGCAAAGACTATATTTAGGGTGGGGGAGAATGATTACCTTAAAAGGATTTAATTCCAACTGAAATATGATTGAAAACCTTCTACAGCAGATTACGTTTTATTGATTAAATTGCATTAACAATATTCAAAAGGGTCTGCATATTTAAGGATGAAGTTATTTTTACACATGCACATTTGCTCTCCCCGAGATCCACCCGAGATCACTGCATACCTGTTTCTGTTCAACCTTTCCAGCTACAGAGCCTCAGGGCGTCAGCAAATGAACGAGCATGAGCACAGAGAATTATTAAAATGTGAGAGCGCAAAACCTATGACTCATATTTGGCTTTGGGTCCTTACTAATATTCAGAGAGTCGCCTGTCTCCGGCTGATGTTGTTACGATGAAAGATGCTACGTGGTCAGGTCAATTTTCTCAGTCTCTGTAGCAGGCCCTGTACTCAATGCACAAAACAATCCTATCTTACTTGGCAATGGCCTCACACAGACTCACTCTTTTTGAAGAGGTTATTGGACCACAGTGATTTAAAAATCCTGCCCTCCTCGATAACCCTGAGAATAAATTAGATATGTGTTTATTTGTTGTTATTTGGAGTCATAATGAACTTCTCTGTGACTATTTGATGACGGGATTTATTAGGAGCTTTGTAATTTTTAATTAGCAAGATGCTGTGCTTGTACAAAAGCTGCAACAAAAAGAACGGAACCTTTCTATTTTTACAATGAAATGTCTTCATGTTCGGTTTAATTAATTATTTGAAAAAGGTGTGTCTGTGAAGTCCATTTATCTTGGACTAGCTGCTCGACCTCTAGCTGACCTTGTGAACGTTAAAAGAATGGTGTCACTGCAAGTGTATTTAAACCCTGGGAATTCAAAACTTTGAGAGGGAGCTTTTCTATTATCCACACTATACACTGACTGTGATTTAAAGGTGTTGCAATAGATCTGTAATTCTAAACAGGTGATTAGGAAATTAAATCTTATATTGAAACAAATAGAGTGGTTGGCACAAAAGATTACGTGCCTCAGATATAGCAATTCATGAAATGTAAAAAGTCCATGTGTATAATCTGTCTCATCCTTTCAAGATTCAAAGGAGCTGTATTTGTGGGATCTGAAAAGGTCCTTTTCAGGATGTAGAAAACAACTTGACATGTCTCTCTGATTCTAATTGTCTTTTCTTTATTTTCTTTTTTTTCTAAAGTTGTGAGGGAAATTCCCCTTAGATTTGAGGTTTAAGGGGGCGGTTGTAATGGATGTAATAGATGGTTTCATAGGAAATGAATGCATTTCAAGAGAAAGAGGCATTGTAAACCCATTGCACAAGGCTTTTGTGTGTTTCTGTGTGTAGGCGATACAAAGTACCGTTGATCTGAGATTTGGTATTATGCTCTCATAAGGATTTGTACCCATTCAATTCTCTGCCCGTTGTCCTTAGCCACATTAAAGAGCGTCCTCTTACCCAGAAGAAAAAAATGTATCAAACCCCCTGCGCTGTTGTCTGTTAGTAGCTTAATATTCAAAGGGCATTGATCAATGTCCCCCTGGACATGGTCCATCAAGAGAGAGCGACACTTTCAACACAACAAATGATTAGCGAAATGAAAGAGAAATACAGATTGTATCCCTGGGGCCGGTTAAGGAATAGCAAAGTTCATTGCCATGAGGGAATATAAATGGGGGAAGATCAAAGTAATCCAATCTTTGAGAATAATGCACTGGTGTCTGTCTAGAATGTCTTTAAAATAGCATCAAACAACATTATGCTGGTATATTTCTTGCCCATTGTTTAGCTGGGCTTTCACTGTATGCGTTTTCACTGGATCCAGATGCAAACGGTATGTTCTTTTCATTGCCTTAGAACTATAAAACTATCTTGGTGAAATAGTTCAGTTTAAACTATTCAATATCAATATCACGTTTCTAATTTCGTAACCCCAATGACAAAGTTGTTTTACCATTAAAACATTTTTTTAAACATAACACCACACCATAATCCAACAACAAGCACAACAGCAAGTATTTAAACTGTAATTATAGTGGTCAAGTAATCTTGTGTGCTACAATCTGTAATTATAGTGGTCAATATCAGAAGTATATCTGTCTTTTAGAAAGTTGTTTTGTTTAACAGTTTACTTTAACTCTCATTAGGGTTCCTTGATATTACAGATATACAACATTGAAAATATGTGACCTTCAGAATCTGAATCAAGTGCATTGCCAAATAGGTTGACACATACAAGGAATTTGGCTTAGTGTTATGGAGCATTATAAAAACATAATAAGAAAAATAAGAAAATACAACTATATTAAGTAAATATAATTAATGAAAGTGATTTACAATGAAATATTTTGACAGCTAGGTTTAACCCTTTTCTTCAAGAAGCATCCTCCAAGGCAAGCTGATTCTAGCTACGGACTGTGCTCTCCATGTCTTCTTAGAAGAGTGCATGCCATTTTGCAGGTGATGAAGAAACTTCAACATCACATCTGAATGGATCCTGTTGCCATGACATCAAAGCGTCAACCATGCTCATAGGGTGGATCTCTATAGTTTTGCAGCGAGTAAGAACAGTGTATTGGCGCTGCAGCTCCGTAACACTAGTCAAATGCACTAACTAGAGTGCTCTTGCAAACTTCTTTGACTGCGTAGGGTGTCTATGAGATATGTTACCTTATATTCCATGACTCTTTCAAGAACACAGGTTTCAATGCTGAACACTGTCCTGGAAAACAGCTAGATCTTTTTTCAGTGCATTTCTGTTTTCAACCTTGGGCGTGTCATGTGACAAGTTGTCTGAATCCTCTGCGGTTGTCATGCCAACAGTGTATTCGAGGCAGTTGGGTTAGCTAGATGGATGGGTGGGATGTCCATAGACATGCACATTTGGTGAGAGTGAGAAAGGCCTGTCACTAGGCTGTCCTGTGAAATTGTGGGTGATAATGTGGTTTGGCCTAAACCCAAGCCATGATAGAAGCTTTCAGGTTCATGAGTATAGATTTATGGTTTCATTAGGGAAAGCCAAGGCTTAGTGCCTTAGTGCTTCTTTCAGGCGGTTTCAGGCAAATTTAAACTCCTCTTTACATATCAAATCAAAACGAATATGCCAGTTGTAGGTGCTTCTTTACTTTGCAATTGTCTGCCTTTAAATTATTTGGGCTGTTGGTGTCTTACAACTATATTAACAGTAGAGAAACGTAAAAGATGGCAGTCATTCAGTAAAACTTTTTAATCAGAAGACTAATGTGACTACCACATTTCAAAGTGTGATGGGTGTTTGCAATGCAAGCATCATCAGAATAGATGAGCTGAGAGTGATGTGACATTTATTCATCTGAAGAAACCTCTGTTTATTGCTTAAATTCAGGGGGAACTTTAATGGGAAACAAAGGCTGGTTTGCACTTTTCCTGCTTTGTTAGCTCAAAATATTTCACTGTCTCCCTAAATCTTTGCTCGGATGCACTTAGGCATATTTCAAAGGCGTGTTTCAAAAGATGAAAGGACATGATTCCTCAGAAATTTACAGCATGCCATTTGCTGCTGACTTAAAAAAACATCACACCTGTACAATAGACAGTGTAAAAAAAGCCAAAGGCATTTGAGGGCTCCATGCTTCCTAACAAACAGTGTATGTTGTGTGGATCAATAAACTATGTCTGGTTGACAAGTCATTTGGTCTAGATAATATTACCTTTCCAACAAAATTGACAATGTTTGAAGTTTGTACTTGAATTGGAAGTGAAAACCCTATTTTGGGCAAATAAACTGAAACACCTTCCTTCGCCTTTACAACAAAAATAACCTGATATCAAGATATTTGAAGATATCTGTTAATATGACTATGTGAAATGAGTTTTGGCCACCAAGTTGTGTGACAAAGATAACACGCAGAGAACAATTGCATTTGTTAAGCGAATCACTATTTTGAGAGCCTAAAAAAAGCATGGATTAATCATAGGATTTGTGTAAACTATAATTTGTCATGAAGTGACTGTGGTGCTAGAGCTGCAAAGCCATAAATAGACAGAGGATACGTTGGGGCTATTTATGGGAAGCTTAGACCCCATTTCAGCGTCTCTCATTTATTTCATCCCTTTCATTATCACACTGCAGGTTTAGGCAACAAACAAAATTTCACGCAACCTATTTCAAGATCAAAATTGATGTTGAATATTTAAATTCTTTATGATTATAATAATCCATCTAATCAATTGTGCTGGCAAGACACAAGGGGTAATTATTGTCAAACACTTCGCTTAATATGCTGATTAACTGGAGTACGACTTTTCCTTTTGAATTCACCGCGAGTGTGAAGAGCAGATTCTCAATGGCTCGGATCAAGGGATAATATAATTTCTTCTATGAGCAGGGAACAAGATTTGAAACTCTGCGAGCGCCCCAGACACATCTCACATGTCAAAGCTTCAGTTAGGCTGGCAGACTGATGAGCTTCTTATTGATGCATTAGGAGGGGAGACACAGAGAAATATCAAACTGAGCTACTGTAGTCTACTCACCTCCTTTCTAGCAAAGCCAGGTTTGATCTGCCAGGAGACTTTGGGTCCAAACCAGACTTTAAGTTCTGGCATTAAGCCTCAACTCCACTGCTGGTACATTTGATAAATAGTCCATTCCTAAATATACTTTGTAATGTGCATTCAGAAGGACATCTTAAAGGGCAAAATGTAACGTATCAAATTAGAGACAGATGGCCATGAGTCTTTCATAACGTCATAAGTGATCACATTCAAGTCAAGCCAAATTTACATGCTGTTCAAGTGTAAAGCACATATTCTAACCTCTCTGCCTACCCCCACCCCACCCCTTCTCTCTCTTGCGCACACACACTCACTCACCAAATGAGTAAGTCAATTTTGGTGTTGTGATAACTTCAAAATCCAATTCAGTGTCATAAATACTTAATTCCTTACTTGGGCATGTTGTATAAAATTGAAAATTCAAAAGCTATAAATAAGTAGGGTGAAATCAATGAACAGTGCATCAAGACCTCATGGACTTCCAGAACTCTCTATTGCCAACTTTATCTCATCCACCGCCCCCCAGTCTATTTCTGCTTCAGCTATTGATTGTACACAGCACTGCAATGTGCACATCTCCAACAGTCTAGTGGTCACAACACATAATGAGCATGTCAGAAATTTTGAGTGGTCTACTTTTTCACTTCTGAAGGCAGATTGTGTGTTATTTTTATTCAGTTCTCTTCCTACACATAAGCGCCTTCAGAAAAACGTGGACACAGATGTATATGAATAATAAAACGTTAATCCAGTGAAATAAAAACATTTACCCAGATGTAACCAGAGGTCAAAGAGGCAGCCAACATGTGCAGTGCCCTCCAGAATAAAAGAGATGACTAACAGGCAAACTCTTTTGGTCATCAATGAACATTGTTAAGACAGCAGAATAGCTATGTTGCATAAGGAAAAAGGCTTTTAACCATAATCAGGTATAGGCCATAAACAAATATGTATATGGCTGAATATACCCAAGTCAGCAAATAGACAAGTATTTTGAATCAACTGGAGCTGTAATGAACTTGTCTGGAAGAGGAAGCAAGTATTGGAGAAATGCAGTAGGTTGGTTACATCTTGGGCAAGAAATAAAAGGCTGTATAGTCATCAAAGAACACATGTACAATGCTGGGAGCTGGGCAAACTCTTCACTTTGAGTGGCACTGGGTTATATGGTCACAAGAAAGAAAAAATATGTTTGGCAAGAAGCACCAGAAGTGAAAGTGGATTATGGTGGCCTGGTGCACTACTGGCCTAGTGGCCTTGTGGGTAGAGCTGCCCGGTGACCAAAAGGTCATGAGTAAAAGACCACCACCACTAGTGTGCCCTTAAGCAAGGCACTTAACCCTAAGTTGCTCCAGGCAGACTGCCCCTGTAATTTCATTGTAAGTCACTTTGGATAAAAGCATGTGCTAATGTAATATAAGTGGGTTTGATGTACAAGAGGATGTTCATGGAAGAAAAAAAAAATCCATCCTCATGTCCACTCAGAGCTCTGGAACTTGATCGTCCAATCCAGTTCATTTGCCCAAATATATTTTGAGAGAGGTGAATTTAACAGCAACAACAGAGCAATTCAACAGTAAACTGTCTACTGACCATCTAGCCTGCTCACTGAGATCAAATAAGGACTATAGTGACAATAAGCTCCTGTAGGAATTTTCCCACTTTACAACAACAAAAGTACAATACCTTGTTTTTTGGACGGCTATACAAAAATCTTTAAAGAAAAACTAATTTGAAGCTGCTACTCCCTGTCTGGTGAAAGCGCTATGGGATTTAAAATCCGTTTTTATTATTTCATGCTCCCTTTATCTGGCTCTTGCCAGCGTTTTTTGGTTGGTTAGATTAACCATGGTACAGCGCTTGGAGCACGTGATGTCTTTACAAAAAGGGATGCTTCATAAGTATGCACATTCAGAGAGACTTCAGACCTAGCCTGAAGCCGCAAGCACTCAGTGCCTACAAACGAAGCGCACTAGGAGGACCTCAAAACATGCAAACTTCCCAAAAACATTAACAGTAAATCAAAGATTTATTTGCGTAATTTTCATGCTATATTGAATGTTTTTGCCTCTCCCTTCAATATTTTTTTGTCAGATGGTGCGCGTTTGAGTTGGATTATTTATTGGATGCAGTTGGAGAGAGGACATTCTAAATCTGAACACCTGGAAAAACTATGTGAAGGTAAATATCCTTAAATTTACGATTTAGTCGTTGCTTTTTAGTCCTTGCTTTTCTTTGCTTTATATGTTTCAAATATGATTCTTCAAAAAACGAAACAAAAAAAAACGCTTTTTAACGAATTTATTGTATTACTACTTTCACCTGTATTTGTATAGTTGCACTGAACCGATCAATAAAAATCACTTTATCTTCATGATCTGAAACTGTTGAGATTATAATGTCGTGAGAATGTTGCTACACTACTTTCCACAAATGATACATTACATTCCTCACGTATACTATCGTACTAAATCGGACTAAATTGTTACTATTATCAAATAGATCCAATTAACAAAGCTCTCGAACCCAATTCTATTTTAATGCGTTTCAGTTCAGTGTTTAAAACCTAAAATATTGAACCCATATAAACTACATATAAACCAACATAAGCATTATTTATTTATTTATTTTAAAGTAAATGATTTGTTTCTATTAACATGTGGCCAATAATATATTCAGCTGTTAAAAACAAATTGTTATGAAACAAACATGAAATAATTGCAGATTGCACAGGTGAAAAAATAAAGGACAAGGGGTTGGATAGATTTGTTTACTATCAATGTAATAGTAAATCTCTGAATGATTAAAATATTTTAAAATTAAAAAAATTATAACTGCAGGATTGTAGTCTTTCAGTATTTGTAATTAAAAAGCAGAACAGTGTGCAGATGCTTCTGCTATATTCATTCTATGACATTTTACAGTGACTGTGCGGTTTCAACAGATGGTTGAAAATCCAATTGAATCTCTATGTTGATTGAAAACAATACAATATATTGTAAAGATGTCTTAATATCTATTGTATTCAAAAACATTTTCTCATAATTTTTTGTAGGCTGACCAGATAAAATCTCAGACTGCAGTATCCCTCAAACGCAGTCATGAAGTCTGTGCTGGATGGTGTGGCAGACACCACCTTCCGGACTATAACCTCTGGCTTACAGTACCTAGGCTCCAATGATGCCAGCTATAACGACGCCACCATTAATGCTAATTTCAACAAGGCAGGTTTTTCTCTTCAAAAGCCTCACTCTTTCCGAAGCAATTCCTTCATTGACAAAGTGCCCGCGGATGAAGAGATGATTTCCAAAGGCATTTCATTTTATCCTACTAACGCCACAGACTTATTTAGTAACAGGAGCTTTGGAGATGAAGGCAATTCTATTCAGTGTGGGGAGAACTTTATGGACATGGAGTGCTTTATGATTTTGACCCCCAGCCAGCAGCTGGCTGTGGCTGTGATGTCACTGACTCTGGGCACGTTCACAGTGCTAGAGAACCTGGTAGTGCTATGTGTTATCTTCCAATCCCGCACCCTGCGCTGTCGCCCTTCTTATCATTTCATAGGCAGCCTGGCTGTAGCTGACCTGCTGGGCAGCGTCATCTTTGTCTACAGCTTTCTAGACTTTCATGTTTTCCATCGAAAAGACAGCCCAAATGTTTTTCTTTTCAAACTCGGCGGAGTCACTGCATCGTTTACTGCATCTGTTGGGAGTCTTTTTCTGACAGCTATTGACCGCTATATCTCCATCCACAGGCCGTTGGCCTACAGACGCATTGTTACACGGACCAAGGCTGTAATTGCCTTCTGTGTCATGTGGACCATCTCCATTGTCATTGCAGTGCTCCCTCTGCTGGGCTGGAACTGCAAGAGACTTAACTCTGTGTGCTCAGACATCTTCCCGCTGATTGATGAGAACTACCTGCTGTTCTGGATTGGGGTGACTAGTGTTCTCGTTATCTTCATAATCTACGCCTACATGTACATCCTGTGGAGGGCCCACCACCATGCCGTGCGCATGCTGAGCCGCACCTCCCAGAAGAGCCTGGTGATATACTCAGCAGACGGGACTAAAGTGCTATCCACTCGCCCCGAGCAGACACGCATGGACATCCGTTTGGCTAAGACCTTGGTGCTCATCCTGGTGGTTCTGGTCATCTGCTGGGGCCCAGTGCTAGGCATCATGGTCTATGACCTCTTTTGGAGGATGGACGATGATATCAAGACAGTGTTTGCCTTTTGCAGCATGCTCTGTCTGCTCAACTCTACTGTAAACCCTGTAATCTACGCATTGAGGAGCAAAGACCTGCGCCATGCCTTCATCAGCTCTTGCCAGGCTTGCAGAGGCAGTGCACAGCAATTGGACAATAGTTTGGAGTCTGACTGCCAGAACAGGAATTCCAACATCGCTGCTAACAGAGCTGCGGAAAGCTGTGTGAAGACCACTGTGAAAATAGCCAAAGTGACTATGTCTGTATCAACTGAGACCTCTGCAGAAGCTGTCTAACTATCTGGGAATGTATAAATTCCCATCCCTTACCTAATGTAATGCCATTAAACTTCCCCTAACATGAATAGTAGAGGTAAAGATTTGTTATAATGGCTGTTAGAATGATTTGGATCTTTATAAAAACAACTGAGATGTCTATAAGTAGATGACTCAGAGCTTTAAAACTGAATTACTTTAATATATGTTTGAGATGTGTGTTAGTATGGTGTACCAGTGCCAAAGTGCCAGATGGTTTTGAAATGTTGATGGAATGATAGATGAATTATGATATTGATGAACCAACACTTTGTAAATATTATTGAAGACTATCATAAGTCTATAGTTGGACATGGACTTCATGATGTCAAACTGTAGATACTCATTGTGTATTCCTGAAGGATTATTCTATTTTTGTACTGTGAATTCAGGTTCTGAAACAATGATATCTTCATTCATGGGATAAGGGGCTACCAATGTTTTTTGACTAGAAATGTTTTAATATGTAATTAAGATTAGTATGTGTGCCGTACTAGGAAGTTAACAAATCTTTGAGCCAGAGGCGACGTTGGCGACATTTGTCATTGAGTACAATTATCAGTATTGCAAAAAGTTTCCTCCACATACACAAAAAAAAATCATTTTATTAACTTATTACTTATATTTGCAATACACAGTAAAAAAAACAGGTTTAAACTGCTCATCAGAAGAGATGAGAAGATTCGTAATTACTGTTACTAAAATCTAAATGAAGCAGAAATGTAACCATGACTTGTGCTTTGAATGTTTGATAAATGCACACATTATGCCAAAATCTACAGTGAATTATCTATGTCGTAACGTAATTTACAAGGCAGGGAAGCGACTGACTCAACAGATATTATCTTGTCTCTCAGCTCTCTATTCTCTTACAGTGATACATTTAAATGGTAAGTTTGTATGTTAAAATGTAATGTATACCAAACTATTGTATAGTGTTTCATGCAAGGAAGAGTTTAAAACAAAGAGTACCATTAGCCAGCCATTTGGATCAAAGTTAATTAGATGTCAATTTGGCTAGAGTGTGCTGGACACACTACTGTAAAAACCAATAGTATTTAACAAATGTTCCAAATCCATCACGTGGAGCTAAATGGATTCAGTAGCCTACATTTGTGATACCTTGTGACAAGTAAGCTGTTTTAGTGCTTCTGTGTGTATAACTATAAAATATTTGCAAACACAAAAGCTACCCCTGCAGGTCGGTGCTTTTGGATTAGCTAAAAACGGACATATATGAGGGAATGGAGATTTTGTATTATTAAAAAGACACAAGCAAGACAAACAAGATTTGTTTTGATTAACTTGCAAGTTTATTTAACTGTGTAATAACTGTAGACTACTCAGAACTGATTATCATTGCTCTTAAAAATGTTAAAAGAATAATTCATTTAAAATCTCAAGATCATAGAGTACTTGGAATTTATACATCACACCGAAAGATAGAACAAGTGTTGTAGGCATTTATCTTGTTATATTGTAAAATTATTCAGACAGTGCTCTTTACTAGTACGCTTTGCTGCCTCTTGTATTAATAAGTGTTCAAGATCACATGTCAACTGTAAAGTGGCTTCTGTAAAGTGGTGGAATCATGACAAGTCTGTGGAAAAAAACTCAGTATGAAGTTGTTTTCATAATGCAATGTATTGTTTCCAAGCTGTTAAATAAAGACCAAGATGATTATTATGATTTGTGCACTGTTAATTTATGCTGACTGACAAAAAGCACCAATCAAGTTATTCTTGATTGTGACAAATGACAAAAATTATTCCCTAAAAATTATTCCTAAGTCTTAGCGCCCTCTGGTGGAGCATTTTAAACATTGAACACTAAGGAGTCCCATTAGGTGACATATTTTATTTGGATCTTACAGTAATAATGAAATATTCATTTTTCTTTATATAGCACTTTTCTGAAACCCAAGGACGCTTCACACTCTAAACAGTAGGCCTAGGTAACAGACAATGTCATAAAAGAAAACAGACAAAAAGAAACATCAGTTCAAACTAAGTTAAGGACAAACAAAATAGCATAACAAAAATCACATAATCAGTTGAAGGACTGAACAGGTTAAGAGTTAGTTCAGGCCGGGTAGGTTTGAGTGAAAAGGTAGGTTTTTAGGCGAGAATGGAAGATTGAAAGTGAGTTCAAATTGCGAATTAGTTTGGGTGCAATGCTGCCCAGAGAATGCACAATTACCGGAGTTTTGAAGTTTCATATGACCAGCTGAGGAGGATTGTGCCTGATGACAGAGTTGGAGGAGGTCAGAATCAGAAAGGAATGGGGAGGGGCGAGGGGCGAGGTTAAAAGCTTTATAGGTGAGGAGTACGGAGTAATACAGGCAACACAAGGGAAATGTTTTGGATAGCAAGGATAACACAAGAACAAAGGGCCTCCGTTGTGTTGTCTGGATTTGCAGCGCATTTCTGTAATGTGTTGTGTTTTCTGGATTTGCAGCTCATTTCTGTAATGTGTTGTGTTTTCTGGATTTGCAGCGCGTTTCTGTAATGTGTTGTGTTTTTGTCTTTGCCTCTGGAGTCGCACTTAAGTCACTCAAACAATGACTTGAGACTTGACTTGGACTCGTCCCCAAAAGACTTAAGACTCAACTCGGACTCAACATTTTGGACTCATGAACAAACTTAATTATCCTATACTTTTTGGGCACTTTTAACATTGAGGAAATGTCTGACGACTGACGAGCTGAATGTAACATCTGCGGTATCAAAATAAAGGATTCTGAATTGCGCACATCAAACTTTAGCAGACATCTGCAAACGTACCCGGAAAGGTCACGTTAGCAAGAAGATTAAGACATTTGTCTATTATGCATTTTCGCTAGCTCTCTCTCTCAAAGCCTGTGTGCGAGGGCAGGTGTAGCTCTTCTCTTGCACACTGCAGCACTGTGCACTGAGAGAGATAGACCCTGCTCATATAGTGACAATGGCGGAGAGAACTAAACATACTCTGTGTGTTGAAAAGGTTTGGAATTCCGTGGGGAAGGGGAGTACAGGATCACTGGTCCGAACCCAGACAGGTGAGCAAAGGATCAGTGCTAGAACCTGGGCTGGGGGGAGCTGGTGCTATATGGAACCGGGGATGGCAACAAGTATTTTGTATGAAAGGGCGGAAACAATACCATCTGCCAATACATCAAGTGAACGTGCATAACATACAGGCGGAGAACTGCAGTTTTCAACTATCCATCGAGGTTAAGGCATGCTAACCCTGCAAGTAGCAGCTTTGGGCCCACATACAGTGTAAGAGAAAGATGGGTTAATTACTAAAAGTAAGTTATTATATTTTTTTGTCCTCCTATATATATTTTTTTTATCCTTCCATATATATTATAATCATTTAATGTCCTCCTACATATATAATTTTTTTGTACTTGTATGTATT
>JAVQIZ010187676.1:0-10222 GCA_036023535.2 Galaxias brevipinnis
GCTCTGTTTTTGCCCATAGAAATAGGCTACAGTATGTATGTAGGCCTACATTTATTTTAATATGTATTGAATAAATACTATTTAGTTCAACTCAACTTTGTTATGATTTACCGCACACGTTTAAAATCGTTTTAATAGAAACCACTAATGAAGACAGTATAATTAAGAATGGTTTAATGCAGACATATGTTGCAGGGACTACTAGAATCATCATACTGGCGTGACTGTAAACATCAAGGGGTTAAATCAAACATTTTTATGTGTTTTAGAGAAAATTTCAGAGTATCGCGATATATATCGTGTATCGCGATATAGTCAGTAAATATCGTGATATAATTTAGAGACCATATCGCCCAGCCCTAATTTCAACCAATATTGCAATCATTTCTGGTAGTACAGTGAAGTAACACATATCCCCAGATTCAGTACAGTTGAGGCTAATCAGGTGTGACAGTGGAGTTTTTGGACTGTAGAATATGACATAATAAACAAACAAAATATGGCCATTGAATTTCTTCAATTTTATTAGTATAACACAGCAAAAAAGCATGAAAATGAAGTTTAAATTCAGTTATGGTGTAGCCACTGGTGTTTGGCATCATAGGAAAGTGTATGGGACATTATTTATCACTTTCCCACTGAACTATTTACAATATGATGACCATTTTTCAAATTCGTTTTTAAAGTCAAAATGTTCTACCACCCTGAAAAAGGAAATCTTGTGCTCTAGAGGCCCTAACTGTGATACTTGGCGGTTTCTGTAAAGTATCTCAAACAGGGGGTTCTGACACTCCACTGCCATGGAGTATATTTATTGCACAGTTTGCACTTCCTGTGGCCTACTGGTGCCCTGTCTGAATGTACATTGGCTGGAACAATGGCCACTGGAGTGTGTCCATATTGCCTCTCTGCTGTGGTGTCCAATAGCACCTCTCAACGTTCAGTAGTGAGCAGCTCAACAAAGACCTGATGTGACATGTTCTTTTTGCACATACATCTTTGTGGAGGATGAATGAACTGGTGACAGCAAAGTCTAGAAAGTGGAAAGACGCTGGCAATTGCTGGGCTACAGGACAGGAGCATGAGCAGAGGTGCTGGTCTGTGCTGGAGGGTGCTTGATGATTTACAGGAATTGTAGACTTTGTTGAACTCTTTTTGTTCATCAACACTAATAAAATAAAAAAATGTAAATGTGTTACAACAATAACAGTCATAGAGATTCAGTTACAACATTTGTAATGCAATTAAACTTCATGCAGAATGCCTGAACACAGACCCACACACTTTTGTCAGGCAAGATTTGCATTTTACAACCTACCCCCATTCAACTTTCACACCCTACCCTCGACACCCCACACCTATGCAACCATTCCTTCCCCCCACATTTACACTAGAAACAAGTTACAATGTTGGTTATTACAAAACATCAATTGCATATGATAATTGAAACAAAATAGTAAACAAGTATCATTTTGAAAATAGTAAAGGATTACCGTGGCTATTTCTCAATATCATGGACCCTTGTGATGATACTGAGATGATAAAATTATGCCAGGTCAGACAGAGCGCGCTAGGACGCGCACTAGGCTACACTTACTTTCAACACACCAGCTGGAAATGATAACAGGCTACTACTATTCCTTTAAAAAAAAAATTGGCCATTATTCACGTGCATCCAAATATTATGACAATTTGTAACTACTTACTTGTTCTCAAATGGATATATTCTTTTTCTAAAATAGTCAACATCTTGGGATTCTTGGCTGGAGCAGCTGTCTGGAAATTACGTGCTGTCCTCTCCCTCTTCGCTTTGAAATATACTCTCAATCGCTTCCTATCGAGTTAGTGTCTCTTCTTCTAGCCATACTTGCTTGTAAAAGTAAAAAATACAGTGTGGCATCTCTTATCCGCTGTATGATCCAATATGACATGATTCCGATGGAAAGTGTTTATCTTCATTGACATATAGCCTATATCGATTGTCGAAAGGTTATCTTTGTAATTATTTGGAGTAAACACTCTGAACTTTACATCACATGACCTATACTTTCTAATGACGTCATAAAACCCTGCGGAAATAACAATAGATCAATAGATAAGATGGATTGGCGAGGGGCAACGCAACCTATGGATAGGCTACGCCCAAAGAATGTTCCCTACTTTTGTAGATCTGTGGAAAAGAATGTGAACGACATACATTGACCAAAATGGTCTTCAATTAAAGCTTCAGGCCTCTAGTTTAAAATACAAAAAACAAATTGTCTCTAAACCCAGTAGTTGTTTTTTTATGAAGGATTTGATAGAAGATGACTGATGGATGTGCCCTCGCGTCCGTCGGTCTCAGAGTGTTAATGGGATATGTCAGCGTGCTGTTTCCCCTGTTCGTACGCACTACCACATAGTCTACTTCCCCACCCGCCATGTGACCCCAAAAAGGTCCTTGCCACTTTGCGAGTAATTTCAAGCTAGAAATGGGTCATTTTACAAGGACTTTTTCTCCCGTTGCAAATTGTGTGAGCCTAGTTCCCATGTCTTAACGGTGCTTCTGCTGCTCTTGGGCTTGCTGTAAATGTTCTTGTGAGAGCCTATACAGTGAGTGCAGCTTTGCACGCAAATCCGAGACATACTGAATCTCATTCTTACTGTAGCTAAACCCACACTCCCAGCTTTTCTTAATCAGGTCTAGGACACCTCGCGGTTGTTGCCCATACAACAACTCAAAGGGGAAAACCCTGCGGCAGCTTGGGGTACTCTCTCACATCAAACAGGGAATCTAGCCATTTATTCCAATTTCGACTATCCTCATTTATAAATTCACGCATCATGGTTTTCAGAGTCTTATTAAAGCGCTTACAGACCCCATATGTGGCGGGGTCATAAACACTTGTTCTAATGTCTGAATCCCCATTAAACTGTATAGCTCCTTAAGTGTACATGACATGAAATTGGTGCCCTGGTCAGTGAGAATTGTTTTAGGGATTCCCACTCGGGAGATGACTGATGACAGTGCTTGTGTAACATTCTTTGCTGAAATTTTGCAAAATGGCACTGCATCTGGGTACTGGTTATATAATCAACAATGATTCAAACAACCCTATAGCCCTGTGCGCTTTGGTCTAAGGCTCAATGATATCCATGCCAATTCTCTCAGATAACACTTCAATCAGCGAAAGATGGCACAACGGGGCCTTTGGAATTTCCAGGACATTCGCTAGCTGGCATTCCGGGGAGGACACACACCACTACCGTACTACTGCCCAGACCCCTAGCCCATAACCTATTTTCCTGCCTTTGAGTGTCACGACTCTATAAATCCTGTCCCTAATCAGTGAAAAATATAGGTAAGATGACGCCGGGTCTGGCAGTGCCAGCTCACCATACATTTTTAGCACCTGGCTAAGGGCGAAGCGTAGAGTGGCATCGCGAGACTGCTCAAGAGGGAAATCCTCCATAAGAGGGAACACTGGCAAGGGAACCTCCGAAGACCAATCTGTTCTTATGATCAGGGGGTGTGAAAGGTGGGAGCTAACCGCAGCCTTCGTTCTGTGTTTTGTTCCACCCATTATGAATTTTTATAGGAACCACTAGATCAGGCACGTCCAAAGTCCGGCCCGGGGGCCAATCACGGCCCGCTGTCAGATTTTATACGGCCTGCAGCTTCCGTCTTATAATTTATTATTTATGGCCTGTCAGCACTGTCAAACAGAATGAATAAATCATACATGTTCAAAATGCAAATTATCTTTTCACCTCATGGAAGGAGCACCACTATGTAACTTTGTCTGGCTGTGTCAACCAGGCTATGACCCCTAACTTCTGCCATGACGACTGTAGCTAAAAAGAGGAAAGCTGATGGTGAGGGCCACCACTTTCAGGAGAGATGGGAATTGCAAAATTATTTCACTGAAATTTGAAACAATTGTTTGCCTAATTTGTCAGGGGACTGTTGCCTTGTTTAAGGAATTCAATGTAAAGAGACAATACCAGACAAAATAAGCTAACAAGGAGTGACCTTGCTGAAAAAGTGAGGCAACTTCAAGCCGCCTTGGCCTCGCAACAGCAGTTCTTCACACAGGCCTGTGAGTCAAATGAAAACATCACTAAAGCAAGCTACGAAGTGGCCATGTTAATTTCTAAAGATGGGAAACCTTTTATGGAAGGTACGTTTATCAAAAACTGTGTCATGAAAATGGTACAAAACATTTTCCCCGAAAAGAAGA
Organism: Galaxias brevipinnis; assembly: GCA_036023535.2. Classification (NCBI taxonomy): domain Eukaryota; kingdom Metazoa; phylum Chordata; class Actinopteri; order Galaxiiformes; family Galaxiidae; genus Galaxias; species Galaxias brevipinnis. The sequence continues at coordinate 4,221 of JAVQIZ010187676.1, forward strand.
AAGAGTTTGCTAATGTTTGCCCAGCTCGTAACACTTTGGCACGGAGAATCGAAGACATATCATCAGATATTAAGAGACAAGTGGGAGACAGGAGTAACGTTCGCAAACAAAGTCGTATGCAGCAGCCATCGCATCTGTGGAGTTTAACGAACGTTTCCGAGATTTTGCAGCAATTGAAAAGGACATGTTGCTTCTGTCATCTCCCTTCTCCGTGGACCCTGATGATGCCCCGCAACAGCTGCAGCTGGAGCTCGTGGAGCTGCAGTGTGATAACGAGTGGCGCGGCTGGCACCAGCAGCTTTCTTTTGTTAATTTTTACCTGCAGCTGGATAAAGGTAGGTTTCCAGAAATACGAACATTTGCAAAGAAAATGCTGAGGTCATTTGACTCCACATATTTGTATGAGCGGACATTCTCAGTTATGAACTTAAACAAGAACCGCTTGAGGTCAGGACTAAGTGACTTCCACCTACGTGACATTTTACGCGTCTCAACCACTGCTCTCAAACCAGACCTGGTCTGTCTACTGAAATCCAGATCTCAGTATCACTCTTCTCATTAGTGGCAGTCAGTTACCTGTCTCTTGGTCAATCTGAAATTCAGAGTGTTTTGAATTTGTGTTGGACAGATCTGATATGTAAGCTTTTTCAAATGGTAACATCAATCAATATTTACAGTGAAAATCCAAAGTAGTTATAAACATATGCACTTGGACTAATGGCACTTATTGTATTAAACTTTTGAATACGATTTGCTTAAAACTGTTAATGTTGCACTTGTAGATGTGACACAAAAAATTTCTTTTTGAATGACCAGACCAAGTTTCAAACATGAGACAACATTGCATTACTCATAATAAGTCACGTTTAAAATTAACCTGGAATAAAGATATTTATCAGCTTCATGAAAGTTTTAGGTACTCCAGACAGCTTTTTGTTTATCTAATTCTCCAGATGTGAACAAAAAACGGATTTCTTTTTATTTGTTCACGCCTGAGTGGCTTACATTTGGTTACATTGTCATTTGAAGAAATTATAACTGTGTAAATAAAAATAAAATTGTTATAGAACAATGTATTTGTATGGAACTCATGGTTAAAAAAATCTCAGGAGGGACCATTGGTCCTCAGGCATCTTCACATTATCAAATCTGGCCCTTTTCAAAAAAAATGTGGACACTACTTGCACTAGATACTCATGCACATCCACATGTATACACCGAATGAACACTTGTTCTGCTTCCACTAATGCCACGTGCCAAGCCAGATGCTCTTGTACCATGGACTGCATTCATCCAGAATCCAGTAGAGCCTGGTGTGTGTCCCCTTGCTACTTTACCGAAATGTAGTACATCGCAATAATATTGTGCCAATCTGTGCCCCACGTTGGGCAGCAGTTGTGACGTTCTAGGCACACACCAATTACAGACATTGTGGTATTTGATAAGGTATAACCCTTGTATTCCAAAACCCGAATCTCACACACACACACAGCCCAGAGATGTGTGCTCAACATGTTCCGCTGCAACCCAGCTTCCCGTATGCAGGTCTGCTTCTAAAACAAAACCCACACCCATAAACAGCATTCCTCCAACTAATCACCAGATTGTCCACACCTTTTGCAACCTGTTGCATCTGTCAGATGCATGCCTTATCCCCACCACAATCCTGTTGCGCCCTCTACCAAATTAATGCCAGCACAACCCTCAGAAATAGATCATATTAGGTGTAACAAATCACATTCTTGAACTGGAGATGCACACATGCATGAAAAGAGAACTTGGGGGGACTGTTTGAAAAATTATAAACTCACTTGCAAAAGGGTTAATATTATTTCAACATTATTCAACATTACCAGCTCATGCTATAATCCTTTGCGTTAGCTACTTGTTAGGGTATGATGATGTTTTTTTTACAAAAATTATGATAATGTGTGTATGTGTGTACATAGCTAAAAGATTTAAAAAGGCAACTACAGCTGGAGAGGAAAAGAGCGGACAAACTACAGGAGAGACTCCAGGAAATACTGACCAACGCAAAGACCAGGACAGGTACGTGCCAGCCTCCTTTCCCTAATTCAGATTGTGTGAGTCATGCAACTGACCATGTTTTTTTTTCCATATTCAGGGATAGAGGGAGCCAATTTATATTCATATTAGATGTAATGTGTAGATGGTGTGTTGGCACACCTTTCCCACACTGATTAATTATTACTATTATTTTATCAGTTTAATTATTAGTGTGCCCACTGAAAGTGGCACCCTTCTCTACTCTGGTATACTTATTATTAGTGTGCCCACTGTAAGCGGCACACTTTTGCACTCTCGTATACTTATCAGTGTACCCACTGAAAGTGGCACACCTTTGTGTGTTGTGTGTTGTGTTGTGTTATAATTATTACTATTGTTCAGTCTATTGAGGTTGTTGGTGTTCATTATTAGGGGTATTAGGGGTATATGCAGTGTGGACCTTATTGAGTTAATTGCCATTAATTATTATTATTAATACTATGAGCACTATACATTTTCCTTAGCATATTGCACACTGCAAAGCATATATTCTTTGTTTTCTCTATGTGGCATCACTTGGATCTGCTCCTTACAATGTAAAAACTGTTTTATTTACAGTTATACACCATGTGTAAACAGAATCACTTTGACAGAAATTACTCTGATTATTCTTATCCGTGTTAAGTGCTCCTAATTGATAATATTTTCTTTCCCATGTTTGACATGTCAAATCGACTTCTGTTATTCTGAATGACTTGCGTTCAGGTGTGGGAAGAGTCGCAAGTGAATCCCAGATTGCTATGCTCACATATCATAGTGTACACTAACGGAAAGCATTGTTTTATTTATTACAATGCTCTTGTTAGTTTGAGTAGTGTGGCAAAATCAATGGTTTGCTGAGCCATGGCTGAACATCAAGAGTTGCGCTACTTTAGTTTGTAGGCATTCAATTGCTATTGGTATTAACATTGACAAAGCTAACACAATATGTCTATAAATACCATTGAACTTTAAAATGTCGTGACCTATAGCACTGTCGTGTCATATTGCTATCTTGTTGTCCAGATTGTTTGTCATCATGACTCACCAGTGTGGAAGCAATGGCCATGCAAATAGGAGTTTTGCTTTTTGAAATATTTTCTCAGGGCAGAAACTTTCACGATTTGGTTCAAACAATCGAAGCAGAGGGAAGGGGCGAGGCCAATTTGAAACTTCAATGCAAGAAAGCTGTTGTGTTATGTTTGAGCAGAGCTCAAATGCAGTCCACAACAGCTTGTGTGGTACAGCAGTTTCTATCCAACCGGGCAAACGTGACTATGAACACTGTACTCATTAATGACTACCTCGCCATTAAGTGCATTGTAGAGTAGGACCCAACCACTGTGCTTGAGCTTGAACTGTGGCAGGGTTATGTGGAATGCATTATCGGTGAAAGCCTGTCCTTGTTAAAAATTAAACCAAACTTAAGTATTTCATCATCGTATGTGTCCAACATTATTTTATGCGCTACCCGGTTGTGAACTAAATGCATACTTTTTGAACACATTAAAGCATTGTTGGTGAAAGCCTGACCTTGTTGAAAATAAAACTAAACGGTAGGGTAGTACTGTATCATCATGTGTCCACCATTATATTATGATGAAGAGGCACTGCTGATCTAGATGCAATAAGTGCCCCTGGTCAACAAACAGGGTTTGAACCGCAGTCCGCTTGTGCTGCAAGAGCAGGTTCTGCGCGCTAAGGCGGCCGGTCCAATAACTGCGACGCATCACATTGCATTTGCTCACGGAAATGCATTTTCTAGTTGTTATTAGTATTTATTTCATTTACCATGTTTTTCTTTGAAATAACAGGCATGTAGTCAGATTTAACAAGTCACTAGTTAGCTAGCTAAATAAGTTAACAGTTACATCACTAGCTTGCTATCTACAATGGTTAACAGCTAGCGTGATCATTGCTGGTTAACTTGTTACAGTTAGTTTACTGGCTATCTTTAAATTTGGCAGGAAAAAAATCCCACCATCACCACGACAGCATGAGGTACACAAGCCTCTTCCCTGTTTTTCCTGGGCAGAGAAGACTGAAGTTGTGCACTCGATTTCCTGTTCTGTTTAGGGGAAGCACGGCCTGTCCTGTTCCCAGGGCAGAGTTAAACTACTGTAGTTCTAGGGGCAGAGAGGAATTATTGCACCTCTATTTAGTCTTTAAGCAGTTTGTTCCCAGGGCAGGGTTACATTACAGCGGTTCTGAGGGTAGAGAATAATTACTGCAACTCTATTTAGTCTTTAGGCCGTTCTGCCCTAACTATCGACTTGTGAAGCCTGACCACTTGCCTCTTATTATTTCAAAGAGAAAAACATATATGGTGAATTAAGTAAATAGAAAAACAAAAATGTATACAAGCTCTGCTCCACTATCTGTGCAGATGCTTGTACCTTCTGTCCATTCTAGTTCTTATTTTGAAATGAAAATTGGATAAAAACAACACGAGTATGAAACAGAATTTAAAAAAAGAAACGAGTGGTTTTCCATTCAATTGTATCCACAAAAGTGGATTTTGTGTTTTCTAATTACAAATTTTATACAGCTAGTTATATACGAGTAATCTCGTTGCTGACAATACCAGATGCTAAAATGCAGCCATTTTTTTTATATTTTGTTATCAAAAGGTGAACCAGATGCATTAATTTAAGTGGTAATTTATTCTGGCCTTATTTTGAGATCTCTGGTTATTTTGGCTCAAACTTAGCAGCAGGATCAGGACTGACGGGACTGGACAATGGTGTCCCTCGAGCCCTATGAAAATCTAATAATGAAATGATTGGCAATAATCCATCATACACGGACATTTCCACTCATTTAATACAGTTGGGTGTGCAGCGAGGATATTCTGAAATGAGTATCAGGAGATTTTGTGGAGATCATAGTCTTCTCAGGAGGAGACGTGTTTCCGACGCTAATTTGGAAATTGCTGTCAGCAAGGCAATTCAACAGGTATTGGCTGTATTTTGGTTTGTTTTGATATATTTATAGACTGCATTTATTTTATTAAATATAAATGCATGTAGACTAGTCTTAACCTTCAGGGCTACCTTATGCTGGTTCATCAGACAGGGTCAACATATGGCCGAAACATGATGGCCGGGTACCTCTCCGCAATGGGAGGCGCATGCTGCATGCAGGACGTTGGCTCTCCACTGATTAGAGTCTCCTGCTTTGGAATTGACCCCTTTCCAAGAGATAAGGACAATATATCAGCAGAACAGCGTTTTTTCTTTTGCTGAGTACCCTAACATTTAAATGTATTTGACAATGTGGTAAACTATAATTCTGTAGGTATAAATTGTTTTACGTTCCTGGTTAACATGAATAGTGGAGTTTTTTTCCAATTAAAAATGATAACAGCTGTAGCAGCAGTTGTTCCCAAGTGAACATGATATTAAAAAGGAGAACAAGAAGCATTAATAACTACAAATTGTGCAGACATACACAGAGCAGGAGAATATCAACATCAAATAAGAAAGATGCAAGAAGGCAAGGGGAATTTGTATTAAGTAAATTGTTAAAAAGTAATACAACCAATGCCTTGAGCCGGCAACTTATAGGTGGGCTTCCCTGTAGCACATATTATCAAATACAACTTAAAATTGAGCACCCCCTCCAAATGGGCTACCTCAATTGAATAGTATGAGGTAGTCCATTTTGACAGGGAGAAATGACGGCTCATGCGCTACCCTGTTTTGAACTAAATGCATACTTTTTGAACACATTAAAGCAATGTCGGTGAAAGCCTGACCTTGTTGAAAATAAAACCAAACGGTAGTACTTCATCGTCATATGTGTCCACCATTATATTATGATGAAGAGGCACTACCGATCGAGCGGCAATAAGCCCCCTTGTCAACAAACAGGGTTTGGACCGCAGTCCGCTTGTGCTGCAGGGGTAGGTTCTGCACGCTAAGGCGGTCAGTCCAATAACTGCGATGCATCACATC
>JAVQIZ010187683.1:0-10459 GCA_036023535.2 Galaxias brevipinnis
CCCCCCCCCCCCCCCCCCCCCCCCCCCCCCCCCCCAGAGGTGCTTTGATGAGGCTCCACTGGGAGTCTGGGTATGGGCTGGGCAGGCTCTGCACCACCCAAACATTTCTCCTCACATCAGTCACGCTGCGCGAGCAGACAGCCATGCAAACCCCCTTCATCCGTCTCGCCATCCTTCGTTAAGGGGTGCTCCACCCCCCCAGCCATCCCATAGTCCCGGGGCTGCGGCGCCCTATTCACACACACCTGCTGGGCTAACACTGCCCACACACACACTCTGTTTCATCAATAATTCACAGGGTCAATTGCTCAGATGAGGAGGCCCTTGGCTGCGAGAGCAGTGCATGTACCAAAGGGGTGGCCCCACTGTTGCTTTAAGCCAGTGAGTTTCAAATACACATTATAGGAAAATACACCAGTGGCAACTATTCCTCAGGTACTTATGGGAAAGTATCTAAATAAATGTTATGGTTTAGAATAAAACAGGGACAGACTTCAGACTTCATGTGTTGCATAAGCTCTTTAATATTTTATGGCCAGGAACAAAAATGTGCATGATTGCACTTACTGTAGTGGAAGAGGGCTGTCCTAGCTAGGGCAGGGGTCAACTGATCCACACTTGACACTGGGCTCAAGTCACAGTTTATGATGTTTCATATCTGATATTCATGTCCAGACAGGTCTGTTTTTTCCATTTCCATTCAACTCTTACACAACTGACTTGACTGCTCATTCAAAATGAGTAAATATATCTATCATTTTTAAATGTTGCTTTATTATATTATACAGGCTGTATCATCTTGACAAATGATGCTTCACTTTTCGACGAACAAAAGTCAATTAAAAATAAAATGTTACACTTCATATTTGCACTTGTTCTAAAATAGCTATATGCTTTGCCGTTTTCTATTTCAGATTTATAGAAGAACAAAAGTCGAGACTTAAAGGCAGTCCCATGTTAATAACCTCTGTTCTTGTTACACGATGACAAACCGAGACAGACAGACACCTTCAGGCATTGCCGGAGAATCCCCTATAGATTTATTCTCAAATAATTCAGAATTTATGTCAAGCGAGCTCTGATTCTGAACGTGTCACACAACTCAGTGAGATCAACTATTAAAACTAACACGATTTCGACTTTGAATCTCACCACATAGACTATCAATGAACCAATATCACCCTGAAGGCTTAAATATAGATATCTGACCCTCAAAATGCCAGAAGAAATAGGATACATTTGTATTTACATAAAGGCAAATTTTTCTTTTGTTAAAACTTGAAACTTTAAGATATGTGCATATTCAAATGATTTGATTCGTTGACTATTAAGCATTGACTATTAAGGACCAAAGGCTGTTTTTGAAAGTGAGCCCTGCATTGTCCATTAAACTGAAACTCCATTTAATGACGCCCGGAAACTCTGGCCTACCCAACAGTCATTTGAAAAATAGCCTCTTAGCCCAGGGAGATGTGTATATGTCAATGTGCTCCCTCCATTTCCTCTCTACTCCTCTCTTTCTCCTCTCCTCTCCTCTCCTCTCCTCTCCACTCAGTTTCCCCTGATGGGCCAGTGATCAGACAGTACAGAAACAAAGCCTCGTTTTCTCAGCTGGAGCTTGGAAGAGCCGTCAACCGCCTCAACTTTTATTTGATGATACCATTCCACATGACACTTTGATCCGAGCTCTGCAGTGTTTGTTTATACTCCATGATGAAATTCAGCAAGGGACACATCTAAGAGGGTTGATCATTAGACTATGGCTCCAAAAAAAAAAAAGAGCCTCTTGGTCCTTAGAAACCAGCAATGACAACTTTATGTCACAGTGGTTCAAAGAACATGATAGGACAGGTGAGGTAGGAAATGTTCTTGCAACTAAGGAGACTCGTTACACTCTTCCAACTGTTAATGTTGCAGTTAATGAGAAGGTAAGCATGACTCTTGTCCACAGAGAGTAAGACAAAAGTTGAGTCACACTAGGTAGACTTGTCAGATTCCATTTTGGTGTGCCCAGAAAGAAGAAAACATGAATCCTGTCACCTGCCCAGAGAACCAAAGAAAAGGGCTCAGTATTTTAAAACTCCAACTCCATAAGTCTATCAGAGCTGAATGTCATAGGAGGAGACTTCATTTTTTATCTCTGTGAAAAAAAATCTGACATTTTTTGAAACAGCATTCCCCCAGCAAACGAAAGTCTCTGAGAGTTTGGCTCTTTTCTTTCTGGGGTGATAATTCAGCAATTGAAGATTTCCAGAGCCACTGTTGAAATACTATGCAAATATCTACCCCATGTGGCGCGGACTGGCTGACACACTATCAGTACAGAGACAGCCGCTGCATTCGGTGTGAGTTTGGTCAAATCAAAAGACTGGGATATGATTAAAAACATGCACCACGAAGCACACAAGACACAAGGAGCAATTTAAAACGACTGCCAACTCTGTTGGGAATACGATGCTGGGGCCTCCCATGGCGAGGAGTGCATGGCAACCTAAATAAAGCTTGCAGTCATTTGGAGACAATAGAGTGGAAAGCTGGTTTGGGTGCTTTAAACAATAAACAAATGTAAAGTAGGGTTTACTGCAGTGGAAAAAAGAGTACAATTGATGTAGAACCCACATTTCAGCTCTCATTCAGGTCTTACGTGAGTGCATGGCCTCTGTATTGAATTTGATACACAAAAGAAGAGAAATTAGTATAGATTCATAACTCCTGAATAACCATTGGCCTCACCTCACTTCCTCAGAGTTACACCTCTGCTTGATTTTTTTTTCTCGAGCTGGATGAATACATACTTTCTGACTTTCAAACACGGATTGAATTCCCATTGCCCTCAGTCCTGTTTAGGCCTGGCAGCTACAACCGTTGCTCTCTCAAATAGCAAAAAAAAGAAAGGAAAAGAAATTGTGCACTTGGCACAGGCTTCTAGATACGCGAAGAAGCCCACTAAGCCCCTCCTAATGCACTGTCCCTCCGAGACACCGCCTCTTCTATTGATACCACAGGACTCCGAATAGATGGAGTGCATCTTGGATTACACAGCTCCACTAAGTATCAATCTCTACCACAGTCCCAATCCCAGACGGGCACTGGAAGGGACCAGGGAATCTCATTAGAACAGAGCAAATAAGTGAGCCATAGTAATAAAACCGTACAATTAAGTTAAAAACTAATTACACGTTGATAGAGAAAGATGTGGTAATAGCTAGTATATCCCATTTTGTCTGGTAATCGACGCACAAAGGGGCCCATTGGAGATAAAGTAGCCGCCTCTACCCGTCATTAAGGTATTAAATTAGCCCCGGGCATCCAGTGCACAACTTTGTCGACTTGTAGAAAGCATACACTCCACTAGTCTTCACCGTTATTGGGTTACTGAGGGGAACCTTGACAAAAAACTGAATGACTCCATGGAGAGAGGGAGGCAGGGGATTAGTAGTGGAGAGGGAATGAAGGGGAAGCATGAAAAGATGCCTGCTCCGCCCATACGCCTGAAGCAGTTACGATCGAGCAGACAGCTAACGAGCGGGAGACGAGGATTGAACATGCGAGGAGCGGGTTCTGACTTTGATTATTGGCTGTTGGATGGAGAGGCAGCACTGCCCTGCCAGGGCCAGCATATTCCACCCCCTGCCACATCTCATTTGGGTTACTGCCATGGCAAAAGTCCATTCAGCAGTATTGGAGACAAACGAGGTCAAACTCCCTCCCAAGGTCAACCCCCACTTCTGGAGGGGTCACAGGAGACATGCCATTCTAAATCCTAATACACTTAGAGTAATTAAAACCCATCCAGAAGAAGGAAGAAAGTCGAAGACATTTTTTAAACCGCTAATGAGAGGCTAATTTGCTGCCCCGCTAGGAATAAAGTATTGAGGACTCAAGGACAGGACAGAAAATTTATTTATAATTTTTGCTGAAAACATTTGAATGGTCCTTTCTGATTTTGCAAAGCTATCAATTTATCTTCAATCTAGGTCGGTCTTATTCATTTTACTTTAGCTGTTAATTGATCATTGCTCACGATTAATATTTTCCAATGCCATTGATTGTGAGAAATTATTGCACACAATCAAAAGCATTAAATAAGTTATTATGATTCAGAACATTATTCACAGCTTAAGGCAAAATACAGAAACAGTTTAAGTGTCAAACTCCATAATCGTGTTTGAATGATGGCATATTACACATAAAATGAACACTATTCCCATATCTATCTACCATCATTTAGATCTCAAGTATCTGAAAAGATTGAAGATAAGGATCCTTTACTTTGCTTATGTAAGGTAGCATAGGAGTCCCGCTCATACGAATCCTGCTCAGTAGATTTAGCCAATGGCTTTTTGTTTGATATGAAGGTAACAGTAACCTCTCAATCTCACTTTCAGCTTCCAATCATTTGTAGTGCATCGCCCCTGTGGGTTATTTAGTATACAGTGTAAAGTAGAGCCAGCTCCCCTGCCAAGCAGCACGGATTGAAGCCACATAAAGATAGCCCTAGTCTACCTTTGGGGAGTCCAAGCCAGATTTGTTTGTGGATACCCTACTGCTCCAGCCATCTCTAGGCTCATTGAGACATTCCAGGGGTGCTGTCCTACTTTCCTCACAGGCAGAGAAATACGTCGAAATCACAGGCTCTCTCGAGTCCACGGATTTCTCACCCGCGCGTATTCCATCGACTTTACCAGCAATCAAGCCTCCTCCTCGGTCATCTACCCACTGATCGAGTTCCCTCATGTTTATTAATTGGATGTTCACTTTTGACTTCTGAGTTCCTCCACTCTTGTGGGCCATGATGGTTCCTCAGGCTCCCTCAGGGTGCCTGTTTCTCACAGGGGGGATGCAGAGCAATGGTGTGTGATGAAAATACAGAGGCGGCGATTTGCCGCTTTTACACTCTCCTGGGCCTGTGCACTGAAGCCCAATAGAGCAATCTGTGGTGGTGATGTTTTTACAAAAAGTATGTGTTGAAAACAGTCCCACTCTCACTCAACTTACTGCACTAGTGTTCTTATACAAACACGATAATGATGACACCAAATAAACAAAACACCATCATTTAGGGCCATTGAAATCTTACCAAAAAAAATGGGTGAAAGCTCCTGTTATCTTTTTATTGGAACAGATTAGAATATGTATATGCACACAAATTTCCACACACAAAATGTAATTGACCAACTCACTGCGCATCTCAACAATGGGTTTTTACTACACCCAATGGTCTTGAGCTTTCTCCATCTAACACTACTGTAGGAATGAGGGTGCTGCTTTATAGAACCATCACTAGAAAATTACAGGAATTAGGAGCTGCCAGTCACTCTGACAGACACCACTAAACCTAACACCTTTATTGACGATCCTTTTAACTGGACTGACCGACTTGACAACCCATTCCTGCTTGGCTATTCATTGCAACTTAAAGAAACGAAATAATCAAGAAAACCTCTAGAGCAAAGCGTGAAGCAATCCAATTCATATGAATTCACTTGTCTGAAATATAAATAATTATTTTGTTGGGAAAATTAAGCTTTTCATTTGCAAAGATTAGATTGCAAGACAAGCTTCCTCTGCAGGAAGATTCAGACATTCTAATTTCTGCTAGATAACGGTCTTCTCTCTTCAGTACCTCATTCATGTTCACATATAAAGCTCTGAACCACAATTTGGTTTTAAATTCCTATCCTCTTCCAGCCTAACACACTTTTAGTTTTGTTAGAAGGAGAGTCAGTCAATGGCTCACATTCTATGACAATAATTGTATAGGTGCATTTGTTTGGTTAAATAAAAAAAACAACCATCAAACAACTTAAAAATTGATTATATCAGATAAGGCCTTCTACTTCTTGAAAAATTACCAAGGGATTTTATTTCCCACCAAATCTTTGAGCATTTAAATTTTTATGTATTTGTTTAACTTTCCTATTACCTTTGGGGTCAATTTGACCCCTTTCAATGTTTGACCTCCCTAAAGAAATTATTGGCACAATCTGTTTTGCTTCGTACTTAATGAATTTTCCTAATTTAATAGAAACAACTGGTTAAACATCAAATTGACATGATAGTAAGTGTCCCGTACACATGTTGTGCGCATCAGTGTTCTTTGGGGGGTGTATAACTTAATGGCAGATTTATGTAGCCCACAAAGAGACATAAAGTATCTGACAAAGAAACTTGGTCAACAATTTAAATTCTAGAAATTTTTTTAAAGCTTTAATTACCTGGGTCAAATTGACCCCAAGCTCAAAGGATGTTAGTAAATTTGAAAATAACAGGGGGTTTAAAGTTGACCTCAAAGCGTAAGACCTCTTGTGTAGTCTGAGCCATACGACCTTCCTTGTGAAATATAAGTTATAAATAAATGAATAAATGTGCAGGTAGAGATTGGGAAGGGTAGGAAGAACACTATGAGATTATTTTTTGGAGATTGGAGATATAGGACTGGAGCAAGAACAAAATACATAAAGTTTGCATACAAGACTTGGACTAAAGTCCCAAAAGGAGAGAGGGAGGCACGGACGGAGAGAGAAAGAGTGAGAGAGAACAAAAAATAAGTTATAGGGAAAGAGAAAGGAGTAAGATATATAAAGCATATGCATATGCATCAACTTGCATGTGCTCCAACACCCTTGCGCACAAATAAATGTACAAACCCACACTCAGACCCACACTCAAACACAGACACATACACAGATGAGACCAAGTTGTTGAAGGGATTTCACTCCCTAAGTTGTTTGGGGATTTCTTTCAAGTCCTATGCTGTAGCAATTAGCATTGCACCCCTTCTAGGAAAGCAAAGTCAAACCACAGTGGCAGTCCCTGACATAGTTAGTGTGTTGAAGCCGCCCAACATAAAGTTTTAATTGGGATGTCAGGATGATGCTGAAATGATGTTTCACAACCCAAGAGTGTACCATCAGAATGTTTGGGCCTGTGGGTAATCTGGGTACACAGTTATTTCTCCTCTTCTCAAAACCCAGCGACAGTAAACAGAACAACTGCATTTGGGTCAAAAAGTAGAGAACCTATAGCTAATAGATTACTCTGAATGGGGCTGGAAAAACAACCATATATGATTGTACTAAATCAATTATCAGCAATGAGACCTACAGCATTTGCATCATTAATTAATCCTTTCAGATTAAAGAATGAAACAATCAATCTTTCAAACAAAGCCAAGTTTGATGTATACCCTGGAAGATAGCTGCATTCTGAATGATGAGGAGTTTGAGCTGGGCGCTGACAGCTTGCAGGCTGGACTCCATGTTGTTGCGGGCAGCCACCTGGTAGCGCTCCTCCATCCTCTTGGAGCAGCAGGTCGGGCCTTTGGGCTGACACACCTGCAGGTCGGCACCTGGCAGGATGCAAAGCATACAGATTGACAGATTCTCTAATGAATCAGTTACCACTATTTTTATCCTAACTTTGAATAATAAATATAAGTAGTGCTTCCATTTTGTTTCTGAGAGAAAATACTTTTAAGACATCACAGCACAACATGAAGAAAGAAGCCCATCCTTATTACATGACAGAGAAATAGTGAGAAGATTAGATTTAAATCTTAATCGTAACTTTTCTGAGCTCTGATCCGAGAGCAGACAGTTGAAACCAATGGCTCCCTTCAAAGAAAGGCATGCCTGTCATGAGAGGTGATAAATAAACAGCGAAAGCTGACCACCAACTTTGAAGGTTGTTTATAGAGCCAACATAATTGGATTCTCTGGGCTCTTTTCAAATGTGAAAATGTAAGCCATTGAAAAAGAAATTCAAGTGATAAAAACGGCCACTGTAAATATATGCCTGGATCAAAGCAGAGCAGCTCTGAACCATTTGCTTCTATTTGAAGAATGCTGGTGCCTAATGAAATGAAATAAAAAGACTCAGATTTGAGTTGCAAAGATCCTCGAGGTATCCTTTGATACAAAACCACAAATACAATTGTTATAGGTTAAAATAAAAAATTTACATTGCACCAGAACATAAATATTTCACAATTGATTTTGGTTCAAGGCAACAGAAAAGAGTTTACCAGGACCCCTGACAAATATGAGAAGGAAATAAATTAAAATCACTCACTTATGTTTGTAACTTTGATACACTGCTTGATATAATAAGAAACGATGCATTATTCAGATTCATTTTAAATTTAATTTTAAAACAGTTCTGCCAGATCAATAGTTCTGAGACGTCCTTGTACCTCACATATGTTCTCAAAAAAAATAAAGACTGCTAAGCCTAAATAAAGACATGAATGACGAGCAAGCATCCAATGTTTAAATACAAAGAGGAATTCTACATAAGCGTCTCCACTCTCTAGCTCTTTTTTTTGCAGTTCTATGGAAGTTGAAAGTTTACTGAACACTTGAGTATTAATCTGTGAAAGGTGGGCTGGGGACGTGACAAAATGATCTACCGGAGCGGCTGGGGGGGCTGGGCTGGGCACGCTGATTGATAGGATGGTAAACAAACATCAGAAGAGTCCCAGAGCTCCAGCGCTAGCTAACAATGGAGGAGGAGGAGAAAGAAAACGATAAAGTGAACAGGAAACAGATCAAGAAAGATGCAGGGGAGAACTTTGGGGGGTAGGATAGGACTGAGCACATGCAAAAACAGAAACAAAAGAATTGTGCCAGGAAGCAAGGGAGAGGCTATAGGCTATGGTGGAGTGTTTTGTTTTGCCAGAGAACAAATGCTATTTATTTTCTTATTGATTGATTTAAAGATTTTTGTGTTTTTTGTTGTTGTTTTATTATTACCATGACATAAGTCTACAGACCTATTAATCAACAATCATGAAAACAAGACAAACTAAATGCAATTTATGAAACAAAGAACATTATGGTAAAAAAAAACCTAATAAAAAAAATGACTAAAAAAATTATCAAGCTCCTTCCTAACACCTGAGTCCCATCAGGCCCAAGGAATGTAATGACAGTGAATAACCAATATGTTGCTCAGACAGCACCTTTTATATGCATACTGACAGGCCTAATATCTTAAATCAATACCTACAAAGGACTCCTGACAGATAAGATCAAGTTAATTTCAAACTGCAGGGGCAAAATTATTAAGCTGTCAATACCACCCTCGGAGAAGTGAGCGTCTCTGAAAGAGAGAGAGATAGACGTGAGGATTTAGCAATTATCTTCAGCAAAACAGACAGTCTCATCTGCCCGACTGCCGTTTTGCAGATGATAAATGTATTTCATTACAGGAGTTCATAGCAGTTTGGAATAAGTAAAAGGACTCTGGGAGTAATTCCTTATGGAGTAAAGCAAACAAAAACTATGCTTCCTAAAAACAGCTTTCTTACTGACAGATAGGCTGTGTGTGGAAAATGCTCAAATGCTCTTCATGTGCTCGTTGCACAGTCCTCCTATTCTGTTTTCTTTACTCTGTCTCCTTACATCACTGCTCTGTTCTTATTTTACCCCCATGAGCTTCAACCTGCCAAGCATGTATAACGCCTTTCTTTCATTTCATCATTTCTCAATAAGTCTGTCCTTGTGTCCTGATTGTCTCTTAAGTAATAATGTATAAAGACAGAGTGTAGATTAAGAGCAATATAGACGTTAATTTCAAGACTAATTCCAAGGTGCTACTAGATAAAGTCTAAGGTGATACCTCAATTACATTTATTTTCAATAAAGGGGCTTAAATGGATGACAAGGTAATTCTAAAGAATTGCCTTTTCATCACGGAATGGTGTTTAAACACATTTTTAATTTTCATTACAGTCTCGCAGTCTCAAGCTTTCTCTTTCAGTTTCTCAGTCCTGTGTATTACTAAGAAAAGGAGGAGGAAGAAGAGGGCCGTTTCAGTAGGAATGCAGAGAGGGCTGTGTGCATAACACATCACATTCCCCTGCCTCATCTTTAACAAGTTCTGAGACTCCAGGCCGGAGGGCAGAGAGCAAGCACAAACAGCTTTCTCTGTTTCTCTATGCCAATTAGAAAGCTATCAGTATATGCAAGTTTAATGACGGAAAGACTGAAGAGCGAAAGCAAGTTCTGAAGATAGAGAGTCTGGTACAGGCAGTTCATTATTAGTATATATTAAACATAAACTCCTTGTGTGGGCTAGACACTAAAAGGAAATGCATGCTACTCTCTCAAGGGTAAAATAAGCCAATGATACTTTAAATTGTCAATGATCCATTATAACTACAATAATAAGTTAATTTGAAACCTACTTGTGGGAGGATAAATACTGTAGCTATTAGGCAATGTAATTCATTTTTGTTTAGTTGTTTGTTTCCATTTCATACTGCTCTCCTTCATACTGCTCTCCTTAAGATAGCCTGATTGTTACAGTTAGTTTGCCATATATGGTATGTTGTTTTGTACTTTGATTTTGCATGCAACATGTTCAATTAGATGGTATAGCCTTTTGTTTGGGGGGGGCGGGGGGGGGGGGGGGTTTTTTATAATACCAATATTTTTTTTTGTTTTGAACGTTTTAT
>JAVQIZ010187707.1:0-26177 GCA_036023535.2 Galaxias brevipinnis
ACACACACACACACACACACACACACACACACACACACACACACACACACACACACACACACACACACACACACACACACACACACACACACACACACACACAGTCTTTATGCTGTCTATAGTAGACACAGAGCGCACGCACACACAGTCCTTATGCTGCCTGCAGTAGACACAGGGCAGAGACAAACAACAGCCGTGAGAACGCTGCTTACTGTAGCAAAAAATAAACTATTTTGACACCTTTGGATTGTAGTTGTGTAACTAGGCAGACAGTATGCGGATTATCATGCTATTAGAGTGTCTGTTTCACAGAAAACACATGAAAGACATTTTTCAGATTGCAGTATGATGGCGTGGCATCTGTTTGTCAGGGCTTGGTTTGTTGACTTTGTTCACTTGATTGACATCTCTAGACGCTGTGCAGAGCACAGCAGAAATCCACTGGAGCTCTTCCACTCCTTGTTGTTTCACTCGCCATTTCCCAAGGTTTTCATTGTGAAGTCCTTACAATGTAATTGCTAAGTGGTAATAGCTAGAAACATGAGACGTCCCACCAACATTTGCCTTTGCCGCTGCCCGCAAAAAAAAAAGCATCAAGCATTGACTGGCATGTTCAAACAGTGCCAGTGACTTGCAGAAAGGCTGCCTCCTCAGTATGCATTCAACAGTCGCTACTGCTAACGGACTCACTATCTCCGCCATCATAATTCATATGTCAAGAGAGGCTTAGCAGAAAAGGAGCAAAAACAGGGGCCTTATCCTGCGGCAAAAAACATGTAATAACTATGTGACATAAAAATGGTTGGGTGTTCCCATTTTCAGGGGCTACGCCGTGGGTTTTTATCTAGTATTAGCTTACAGACTGAATCCCGAGCCCAGGGAGATTGGGAGTTACCTGGGAGAGAAGTGCAGAGCTCGGACAACGCAGTCCACTGCCCTCCGGGGCTCGTTCTTCATCCGCCAGTAGAACGACGCCAGGTTGTACAGCACCCACGAAGACGAGTTCTGTAACAAATTCAATATTAAAATGTCATATATTTAATTAAATGTATTATTATTATTACTCACACACACATACACAAACATATTGCACAATATGAGGACGTCCATTTTTACAGTCTTTACATAGCGCCTATGCTATTCGCGGTACACAAGGGGTTGAGTAGCTCACCCTGAGGAGGCCCTGGTGGATCCGGTGCCCCACCTCGTCCATGCTGCGGCCCAGCTTGTGGGACAGAGAGCTGAAGATGGGGTCTTCTTTAGACAGTAGAGGGGACGTCAGGTTCACCCTCTCCTGCACACCCTGGGAGGGATACAACAAAATAGGACTGTATGAGGGAGTGTATTTATGTGTGTACGATTCTGTGAAAGTGTACGAGTGTTTGTGTATGAAGTGTTTCAAAATAAGATGTAAAAGTTTCCAAGGAAACATAAAAAAAATCAGCACGTCAGGTGCTCTAATTCAACAAGACTGTCTGTCGGTCCATAAATATTTTTCGTTTTCTTTTTTTTTTTAAGCATGGAAAGATGAATTGCTAAGGAGCCTTGACTCACTCTGAGATGCTGGAAGGCATGGATACTGTAGGGCAGCTCAAACACCTTGGCACAGTCTGGCTTCTCCAGGCCTGGAGGTGCAGAAGACCTAGAGTCCACATAATCCTCAGGGCTGGAAATAATAATAATGTATATATTAAGTTAGGGAAACTAATGAAATGTGCTTATACCATAACATCTGAGGCTTAAAAACAAAAATCTTTAAACTAAATCTTAAAAAAAAACAACTTTAAACTAAACTCTAATAATTATAATTTACAATCTATCAAGACTTGGGCAATCACAGCCATCACAGTCAAGATTATTTACTGGTCTATAGCAATTATTATATTTAAATGTGATCATATCCCTCCTAGACTTGACCCGTGCCTTAGATTTTTGTGTCGAACTCATGTTTCAATAGCAGAAAAAATATTTATACAAATTCCAAAGAAGAAAGAAAGCACGATTCTAGTTCAGGGAACAAGAAATGATCACTTTATCTTTCAACTTAATCTCTCCTGCCCACCTTATGTCTTTGCTCTCCAAGGAAATATATGTCCCATCGTACAAGTCCAGGTCACCCAGAGGAACCTTTGCTGTGACACAGTCTGCGTCCTCCTTGTAGTGCCTCTGCTCCAGACCTGTGTCTCTGTCCTCGTTCTCCTCTATGTGAATCTTCTGGGCTACCAGCTGCTTCTGCATAGCCACACCAAAGGACAAAGGGGGTTGTTGTTGTAAACATTGACCAAAAATGTATTAAGGGTCTAGGTTGAAAATATGTAAAAATATCACAATCTGTCAGTGAATAATATCTCAAAGTAAGAAAATTTCATTTTGTTTGCAAAATCATGCCATAATGTGTGAAATAATCACCTCAAGCTTCTTAAGGTAGTTGACACGAGTCTCCTGTCTCATGAAGATGACTAGGTCATGTGGGTGCTTGAGATTCAAAGGGGAGTCAACCTGGAGCAAGAAAATATGTCACAGAATCGCTTGATCACAATGCACTACAACACATTTCGAATTGCCTACAAACCAACATCTGTGTGCAATGCATGTTTTGACTGACTCATGTGCTTATCACAGTATCTGTTCACATTGTGTTTTTCAGATGCAAGCTGAAAAATGCTATATTGCAACATCTCCCTTAGCACTTACATTGCAAAGTCGATTTAACACACAGTAACACTAACAGATAGCCATGGCAAACAAACACTGATAACAATTAGGGCTGGCGTTTTATTACCCAAGCCAAGGTATAACAGTTGCAGTCCACTGAAATTATCTTTTGACCTCCAATGCTGCCAGCTACATAACTAACTGGCATTGTAGCTTGTATGGTCCGTAATAGCGATAGGTTATTAAATAACTAGCTACTACTGTCTGATCATAGATGACAGGGGAAACCATTTAATGAGCTAACTAGCATTATTAGCTAACGTTGCTATTATATGGGTGAAAGTCAAATTATCGTTGTGGGACATGATTTCCAGATCAAGAATTGGGATCCCTGCAATAAAACAAGCAGCTGACGTTAACTGACTTTACCTCAGAAATGTAGCAACTGGTCTCTGGTTAGCCAAACAGCTAATGCTAGTTAGTTAGCTTTGTTGTTGCTTGATATGAATAGAGCTTGCTAGCTATATAGTACAGAAAGTGAACGTTAGCTACTAGCTTTGGCCCTAGCCATCAATCATACTTGCTGTTGGATTTTCCCATCTTCCGTGACGACCCAGTGAGTAGTAGCACCTCCGGGCTCCACCAAGAGTATGCAGAGAAAAATAAAAACCTTTCCTTTAAAAGAGGTTTTCCGTGATACGTTTAGATGAGGCAAAGACCCAGTGAGGAATTGCCTGAGATCCGCCATTTTTTTGTATCCTCTACTGAGTTGCAATGCAATCGACGTCTGCAGTGTGTGGCACTCATCGAACGGTGGCAGTGGCACTGGCAAGAGTGCTTCTCTCGGGCCTAGTGAAAGTTACTATCAACCTCCGGCCATGCGAGGGCGTAGAAGACCACTTATCAATTTTACAAAAAAAGTTTTTTTGTGACGTTTGGAAAATGCAGGAAGTTCACGAGTAACTAAGCTAGGTAGAGAGGGCTTAAAACTTCGAGGCGTAATCAAGAGTAAGGTGAGTGTTAAAAACGGTTCAACATTCAAATATCTTCAAAACAACAGACGCTAACTTATGGTTAAGTTCGTTTCATACCTGACCTCAAATTATAACATTTGCTGGCTGTCAGTAGATGGGTTGTTCCGCATCTGGTCAGGAGGCATGACCATATCTGACGTTACGTTCTTTCTGATGTCTCTCACTTCTCTTTGGAAGAGTATTGCAGTCCAATTGATCTGGCCTTTTTCGAGAGGAAACTGCTAAACATTAGCTGAAGTAACAGTAGTTTACGATTTGTTTTTATTAAGTATGGATTTTGGTGATTCTTTGATTTACAATCATTTGGACTGGATCAAGCTAACCACGCCTAGTTGTCCTTGACCGACAGAAAGCATGTTTTTGAATCTCCTCTTATTTACTTTCTCATTAGTTTCCAGAGTACTCCAAGCTCTAGGTTTTCTAAACATCTGCAGGTTATGAGTGAAGGGCAGGGCATATGTTTACCAGAACACATAGAAATGCTTTTGATTCACAATTTGATAGCCGCGCAAACAAAGTCTTGGTCCAGACACTATGTGGTTGCGAGTAAAAAAATAACTATTCTACCCACATGGCTTTGACAATAAAAGATTCTTCCAAATGCATCTCACGTTTGAAAAAACCTGTAGCAGTACATTTTTCTCATTTAAGGACTAGCTTTCTACTGGGTCTAGGGGAAGAATCCTGTAATTTTGATTGTTGCATTTTATGTTTGTCTTTCTTAAACTGTCTAGATGTCCTGCTTTGAGAGTGATAAGGGCAATTTGGAGTATGATGGATGTGGGGCTGTCGGGCAGTCGGAGCTGAGTCCCTGT
The DNA here is from genome assembly GCA_036023535.2 of Galaxias brevipinnis. Classification (NCBI taxonomy): domain Eukaryota; kingdom Metazoa; phylum Chordata; class Actinopteri; order Galaxiiformes; family Galaxiidae; genus Galaxias; species Galaxias brevipinnis. Next base: position 4,505 of record JAVQIZ010187707.1, read on the forward strand.
GCATTAGCAATGAGAGAAGAAGAGAAAGAAAGGGAGATGGTCCCCAGCCCCTCTGAGGGTCCAAGCACTTTCAGCAGCAATACCAATACCAGCCTACAGGGTATTGCCCCCTTGCAGGGCTATGATGTGGAGTTTGACCCACCACTAGAGAGCAAATATGAGTGCCCCATATGTCTCATGGCATTGAGGTCTGCGGTACAGACGCCCTGCGGCCACCGCTTCTGCAAGAATTGCATCGAGAAGTCTATCCGGTATGTATTCAGTTGCCTGCTCATTTATACCCCCTGTCAGTGCATATCAGAGTTATTTTTTATGGCAATTTGAGAAATACCTTATTATTTTGTGTCGTGTGTTAGACAATGCCTTTACCTGAAAAAATGGCCAGTGCCACATAAAACGACAGCCCACCATTAGTAATAATTCTCTCCAACGTTATTTTGTCTCTAGTGATACGGGACAAAGGTGTCCAGTAGATAATGAGATATTATTGCAAGAGCAGCTCTTCCCAGATAACTTTGCCAAGCGAGAGATTTTGTCCCTCACTGTGCGCTGTCCCAACACTGGCTGCTCTGACAAAATGGAACTCCGCAAGTTGGAGGTAAGAACAGGACATTGCTGTATGTTACAAGGCAACCACATAAGTAATTCACTTAATAAATGTGTGGATGTAAACACTACTTTTTCATTGCAAAATTAGCCTTTTGAAATAACATCATTAGAACACTTACAGTATAGCCTGCCTGGAAGATGTCTCCTACTGTAACTACATGGATAGGATCATACTTTCATTCCAACAGGGTCACGTTACCCAGTGCCAGTTTGCGATGGTGCAGTGTATGGAGTGCCAGGAATCTGTGTGGAAGAGCCAGCTGGAAGAGCACAACATTGTTCAATGCCCTCGCAGAATTGTGTCATGCCCTGACTGTGTGGCCAGCTTCTTCTTTGAGGAGACAAAGGTCCACTTTTTATTTATATTTCTCCTTATTGTGTCTTGTGTGCATTGCCATATTTTTTTCGGTGTGGTTGACTACTCCGTTCAGTAGGTGATGAATCAGCATATTTGGTTGCTGAAAGTCTATCTTGTTTTGGTTAGCATTTAGGATGCAGCTCAACATAATATAGGAAAAGGAAAAACTTATCTTTTAAGAGCTTGTTTGTTTCCCCAGCTTCATGAACAGCAGTGTCCTTTTGCCAATGTGACGTGTGAGTACTGTGGAATGGAGCTCATTAGAGACCAGGTGACATTTACATTTATATCCTCTGTTTTCTAAACAAAGGGAACATATTTTTTGATTTATGACTGTTTTATATTCATTATGCACATTTCTACATGCCAGCTGAAGGAATCATGTCTAATTGGCCTGGTTTATTTTAGAGTTTTGGTGGTCGATAGAAAACCCCTATTATTAGTTATAATGACACTAAAAACAGATTTTAATTTCCCTCTTTTTTTATAAACCATTTTCTGTTTCCAGATTCACTACACTGTTTATTGTCTTCCCAAATAACCATTTGCTTGATTGTAATCAGATTCTGTATAATTAAGGAAAAGTGTTTTGCCATGTTCTTCTAGCTGGAATGCCACCGTGATGCAGACTGCCCCAAAGTACCTATTGCCTGCACATTCAGTGTCTTTGGATGTCGAGAGAGGGTGGGTCTTTCAGGGGCAAACTTTCTTTCGCCTCTTAAATTAGTTTAAAATCCATACTTACCAATATCACATTTATATTTATATTGTTGAATATATTCCTTTAGATGCAACGCCACGACCTAGCTCAGCACATGCAGGAGTTTACTCAGATGCACCTGCGTTCCATGGCCGATTTCATCGCACGCAACCTCAACCTCAATGGCATGGCGCCATTGCAATCCCTGTGGCCGTCCTCCACCTCCTCTTCCACTTCTGCTTGCTGTCCTCCCTCCTCTTATGAAGACAGAGGGGCTGCCGCATTAGTTTCAGCCTCAGGTGGGGGTAGATCAGGAGCCAGCTGCAGTGTCAGCAGCGCCCCTTGCCAGCACAATATGGAAGTGCAGAGGCTCAAGGAGGTGGCCCAGCAACTGGAAGGAAGGCTGGTGTTACAGGACCAACAGCTTCTTGAGTTGAAGATCCACAAAGAAGCACAGGTACGGCATGGAAGAGAAATACATGTTTTCACTGCCTTGAACGTGTATGACATTCACAATATGAAATTCAAGATTTGTGCACCAAAGTCTGAGACTTCATAACAGGTGATATCAAGGATTGTTATCTAATGACATTTTTTTTTTCTTTTTCAATAACAGAAAGTTACAAATGCGTCGCAGGAGCGTCAACTGGCTGAGCTGCGTCAGAAGGTGGCCTCCCTGGAGGAGACGGCCAGGGAACTCGAAGCCCAGCAGTTCCAGGGCGTCTTCGTTTGGCGCCTGAGGAATTTCTCCGCCCACCTACGTACCCAGGCGGGAGGCCAACCAGTGGTGGAGCACAGCCCCGGTTTCTACACAGGCCGGTCGGGCTACAAACTGTGTCTCCGTCTCCACATCCAGACCGCCTCGGCTCCCCGTTGCGCCAGCTACATCTCCCTGTTCGTCCACATCATGCAGGGCAGCTTTGACGGGCAGCTGTTGTGGCCCTTCCAGGCTACCATCCGCCTGGCGATCTTAGACCAAGGCCCTGAGGGCGTGCACCACGAGGAAGTCATGGAGACCAAGCCAGACCTCCAGGCCTTCCAGAAGCCCACCATCCAGAGGAACCCCAAGGGCTTCGGCTACGTCACCTTCCTGCACCTGACACAGCTGCAGCAAAGAGCTTTTGTCAAGGACGACACCATGCTGGTGCGTTGTGAGGTCACTCCGCGCTCGAACGGCGGTGCCCTTCGATGGGATGGGGCATTGGCGCAGCCCAGAGGAGCTGAGAGTTCGATGTGAGGATTTCAAATGAATCTTTATGTGACACTGGGGCAACGTCTGGCAATCAACCATGAGATTACGATGTGTCTAATGTTACAGATCATTCATGTAAGAATGGGCTGTGTGAATGAAAATCCAATTTTGGTATTAAGGAAATAGAATGGTCTTCGTCTCACTGTTGCTATCATGATAGGGGGGAGCCCGATTTTGAAAATGTGTCTCGATTAACATCCTACAATGGACATCCAATCAGTGCACAAACCCACCTACTGGATAAGTGCCACAACCAGTTTGGATGTAGCATTAATTATTCATGAATCAATGGTCTGAAACACTTGCCTTTATTTCATACTTACCAGAATTATGTGAACACTTAACATGGATATTGTCTTCTGTCATTTTATTCAATGCATTTGAACAGAAAGCTCACTCAAGCAATTGTGCAAGTTCATCATCTATGTGTGGTAGTCTATTTTAGAGCATACAAAACTGCACTGCAAAGGATAAAGGTTACTCCTTAACTGTTCTGTTAAACTCACAACTCCTTGTAGATATGTTGGAGCAGTACATGTAGAGCTTTGTCTATCTCTCCAGTAAACGTAAGTCAGTGTGGCACCACAGTTTATTAGTTTATATTTTTCACCACTATATTTGTTTTTTTATTTTATTTAATTTTTGTATTTAAATACAGACCATGGGAAGTCACTCATCCCTTCAATATGATATCCTGTGGTGTTCTCCCATGTATAACAAGCTTAAAAAAATTTGAAATGGTTGTTATTTACAACATGTACTATGTTTGTCTTGTATTAAGTATCCTAATTCCAGGCTGTCAAATTATGTGGTTTATTTTTTTTTGCGTTGAATTTGTAAAAATAGGTACCTAAGTATGATGTCTTAATAAATCATTTCACAGGATAACTGGATGTTTGTTGGTTGACAAATGATAATTTTTTTTGTTTGTGAACAGTTGTTCTGTTTGTGATCTAAAAAATTTTGACTCGATTTGTTTCAATTAATTCCACACCAATCAAACTGCACTTGAACTTTGTAACACAGAAATCATAGATATAGTGTTTACTATATCTATGGTAGAAATGCCAATATCCACCTAATTATTATTATTAACAGTTTGTAGTGTTATTGTTACAACAAATTCCAATAAAAACACATTTTTGTTTTCCTGCGCAACCTGATGATACTCAGAATACAGTGTATTTATCAAACTCTTCGACTGTTCCAACAAAATTACTTGAAATGATAATGACAATTTGAAGCTGCCAGGGCTGGTCAAGCGTCACAGCAGACATCGTATTATTACAGTTTTGCATATTTTAGGGAGTCTTTTGCATTATCTGCTTACATTCCAGTGTACATCCCTGCTGCACTGTAATATTGAAGTAAAGTTTAGGCTTGTGGAAACAGGACGGTGCATTTCCTCCTACTGGTTAAATAAAAACAATGTACAAACCACAGTTGGACTAAAGAATCTTATCTTTAATTGTAAAATGTACACCACCTATTTCACCTTTAAGATGACATCTTCCATTTGTTATATAAAAAAATTTGTAAAATGCATTAAAAGAGTTGGTTATTCATCAATGTAAGGGAGTTTCTTGTTGGCTCCGTAGCCTGCGTTGTCCTTTCTGTCTCCTTTCCCATCCTTGTCCACTGCAGTTTGAGGAGCAGGATCCTTGGAGCTACTGGCCTCCATTCCTGCAGCAGTGCCTGTGGGGTAATGTTTTAACATGGAAACGTTTGTAAAGTCACGCACTTCTCCCTGTGCAATAGCACATTTATTTCAACTGGATATTTTTTATCAGCCGGCTGTCCTGTGGAAAATAACTTGACCCGACAATATCTCATCATAACAAAAAACATGTGGTTTCTTAACTAAAGATATCGGGCTTATCCACAATGTGAGGGTGATGAGGGTGTCACTCACGGGGAGCCCGCGGGGCCTCTCGGTCACACTTCAGCGTGCTTTGAGCGAAGCACTCTGCTATCCAGGACAGAACCTCGCTACAGTATTTCACCTGAGAAAGAAACAGATCAGAACTCACACAAACACACAGACACACAACTTATTTCCAATCTCAGTCACTTTGTCTGTTCTTTAAACTGTATTCTATACATCTTAAAAAGAGTGGCGAAATGTGGTTAAGAGCAGTTGTTTAAGAATAAAGGAAGTAAATGAGAGCTGTAGACAAATACCAAATGCCTCATTCCATGATGATACAAAACTACTAAAACAACATTTTGAACAAAGTACACACAGCAATTGTTAATGACTTAAGTATTACTTCAGACTCCACAGATGACATTCTCTTCTCTTGTTCCTTGAACCCTCCAACAATCCTCAACAAACTCTGAACCCTTAAAAAAAAAACGTAAGCACTGGCTCAATCCAGATCTAAATGTGTGATTGGTAAATCTTTTTATATATAGAACCTCATATTACATTTACAAATTGTAACTTAATGGGTTTTAAAGAAACAAGCTGCCAGTTACTTAGAGGAGGTCATCTTGAGTCTCTCCTCGCTGCTCTCCAAATGATGGCGCTCCATGTTGGCCAAGTAGTTCTCCTTCTGCACAGTCTCCCAGGTCATCAGCCTCTGGTCCAGTCCGACAGGCAGCTCCCGCTCTGAGAGCATAAACACACACACACACACACACACACACACACACACACACACACACACACACACACAAACACACACACATACACACACACACACACACACACACACACACACACACATATACATATACACATACATGTACACAGACACACAAATATCAGAAGATTAGAAGAATTTTTGAATCATTCATTACTCAACTAATTGTGTTTGGTTTGTTTGTGTGTGTATGGTATTTGAAATAGTAGTCAGTGGGTTTTGTGAGCTGAAACCTACCTAGGTGTTCCAGCTTGGGCTCAGGCCTCTTGCACAGAGACAAGAGAAGCTGTGAGCAGTGGCTGATGATGATGAAGGGCGGGGCCAGAGCAGGTCTGCTGTGGTACTCCACGATGAGATTGTACCTCTGGAACTTCCAGAAGATGTCTGTTTTCCCCTGAACCACCTGGAAAGTGTAGCTGTAGGACATACGAGGTAAGGATTGGATTGAGGTGTTGAACACAGCATTTAAGAATGACTTTTATTTTTCTATGATATTGTTATGTTGTTAATCAACATAGCTTAATCCTAAGTAATTATACTGTTACATTAGGACCAAGATTTCACAATAACGTCTTTTTTACCCAGGTCAGACTCAATGTGTTTTTAAAAAAAAATCTTTATCTTACACAACCCACCTAATCACTCACAGTAAAAATCTTTTCCCTAAACTGACTTTGAACTTTCACTTTTCACAAGGAAATGAATACAAATATATAAAACAAGAATTTGCTATATTATTGTACAACATAATATAATGCTATCTCAATTGTATAAATATTTAGTAGCAACTTGTCCTTGCTATTTGCCAGTTTGTTATCATAAAGATTAAAGGCACGCACTAAAATGTTACACTAAAACAAAGAAAACTTCGAAACTAAAGCCTCTATCTAATTACACATTTGTGTGCAATACCAGCTGGAAAGTGGACATTTTCTCCGAACTACACCTGAACATGGCGATGAGAAGGTTGAGCAGCAGAACGTTGGTGACCAAGAGGTAGATGACCAGGAGCAGGATGACCAGCCAGTTAGCGTAGGCGTTAAGACAGGGAGGCCTCAAGCCCATGATGATCTCCTCTGTGTCCGTGGTGCAGTTGTCGTCAGACATATGAGCCGCTGAGTAACAATAGATTTAAAAACACTTATTCTCACACTTATTTTTTTCTTTTTTACATTTCGCACATGGGAGGCAACTACTCTTAAAGGTCCTTGGCCTCTTTACAAAGTATTTGCAACTAACAAAGGCAAACTGTTATGTTACAGATATAGATTGTATCTGTGATTACAGGAACCTTTTACATTTATCTACAAAACGTTACAAGCTGGAAATCAGAAGTGGCCTCTTGGTTGTTTCTGAACATCTTGTTCCATACACGCTGTATGTTTATTTTTAGTTTAGTTGTCCTCCATACAAACTACTTTAATACTGACAATATGAAAATACCTCAGGGAAATTGCTCAGCCAACATTATAGTAGATTATCGAGCGTGACAAAGAGGCTAGTGTGTTCTCACTGTCTATCTGTTCCAAGGGGATCTGGCCAAAGATGTGTAGGTAGGGCCTGTAGAGAGCCCTGCGGAACACCCAGTCAATCCTGGGGTCGTTGGGGTGGAGGAGTGCCTGTGTGGCCACGCCGTAGGCTATCAGCCACACGCTCAGGAAGAACAAGAAGAAGAACACATCCTTCATCTGAGGGAGGTGAAAGACGTATATATGTTTTCAGCATGGGTTTTACATTCTGTTTCACTGTTACTCTTTTTCACTAATCAGAGATATTCATGTTTTATGATCATAACTGTATAGGAACATACTTCCTTATTCTTTATTTGTTAGTCTTATTCTATATGTTCTTTATTTTTCATAGTTTCTTTATATTTTATATATTTGAGGATATATCTATATATATAAATTAGAGAAAAATAAGAGGAAGAATCTACCATTCTCTCCACAATGATGATTTTGGGCCCCAGCTGTTTATGGATGGCAAAGATGTGTATGAGTCTGAGTGTGAACACCATGAAGTCCAGAGCCAGAACAGTCCTTCCTGCTTCATAGGTGTCCCCGGACATCCTGAACCACCACAACACATTCAACCCTTTACTGATATTCACTCAGCCTACGGGCGTCTTACATGACATAGGCGAAGAGCTTCCTTGATTATGAATGGGGTTATTTTTATATTTAAAAATTAAGAAAATGCAACAATTATTATCTAAAATGTAACAAATAAATTTCAAAATAGATATGCATTGAATCCTTTTTACCCATCACTAAACAGGAGTGATCCTGTATGGTTAGAAAACAATCACGACCTACTACTTTCTCCTCTGCGTGATATCAACAGTCCGCGGTCCTTACCTGCATGACACCCCTACAACAAAGAGCAAGATGGCCACCATGTCACACTTGTTCCAGTTGTCCTCCATGTAAAGCTTGAATTTCTTTAAGATGTTGGTATCCTCATCGGTAAAGAAACTCTGTGCAAACCCCAGAGCAAAATAAAATTATGTTAATGTAGGAAGATTTTGTTTTTGAGGTTAGTAAAGGAATCAGGAATCAGGAGTTATGAGTTGAAATCAGCGGAATCGGTTTAGCACAAGCTTTCTATTTAGACTTAAAAAAAACTAAAAAAAAACTGAGCACTGTTTTAAAAGGTGCCACGTTTACTTGTCTGAGCTCCTCGAGAACTAAGGTGAAGACCCAGAAGTAGAGCATGATTTCTGGGGCCCCGGGCCCTGCAGGTGGAGGCGGGCGGAAATCCAACAGTAGGACGTAGGTGAAGAGGAACAGGAAGGCGAAATACATGAGGACGTTGCCTAGGAACACGGTGACGGGAGCGCTCCAGAACCGGCGCCAGCGACGAATGAGAAAACGCCACCACACAGCCGCCGTGCTCTGGTTGGCTAAGCCGCCTTGGGCACCTCCAGAGTCCCTGGAACACCACCAAGCAAGAGGGATAAATGTATGTTTTTTGGTCACATATCCCTATGTTATTAACAAACAAATTAACAAACATCCTTAAATCCTTAAGTAGTAATGGGAGAAAGATCTGAAGTTGCAATGTCAGGAGAGATGACAAATAGATGAAATATGAACATGTTTAGGAGCTATTTTCTAAAGAATTTGTCCCGACAAGTGCAGTGAGCAATACAAATTTTCACCTCTTACCTCTACCTCTTTAAAAGAACCAGTATTACAACTGTAAACAGTGCATAGCAGAGCCCAGAGTGCATCCAAGGGCAAAAGGTGCAGATTGGGGAGTTTATGACAATACTAATAAGTCAATTTGCTCTACCATTATTATTTAAAGAATCAAGCTTATATTTTATTAATTTTACTTCTGGTCTATCATGGTATGTTGGTTTGCAGACATATGAGGCAGTCTCGGCTCTCAAAGCATTCAGACTTCAGGTGTATGAAACCAGAAATGTCAGTTTAGTCACAGACTCACAAAGGGTCTTCGTCAGTGAGAAGTAAGGCTTTCTCTGTGTCCATACTATCCAACTCAGCAAACTGCTCACCGGCATCCCGACTGTCCGCCTCTTCGTCACTGAAACAAAAAGAGGCAGACAGGCCTTGTAGCACGCCTACGAATGTTCGAGATTCTGTATCAGCCGGGGTAAAAAAAAATGCAGAGTCATGCGAAGTACATCAAAATGACAGCTGGCAGTGGGCTTGTGTATTGTATATACCTGTACTTAATGATGTTGGTCCAGATGAGGGGTGGGCAGAAGAAGGAGAGGACTAGTTTGGAAATGCCTGTGTCGGTGGTCATTGCTCCCCACCAAATCTTGGTCAGGAGTGCCTAAAATAAGTCATAGTACAGCAATATTTTACGAATAATTTTCATCTTCACAGTATAAAGAGATGTTGTAAATGTAGATAGTATCATCATAAAATAACATTAACTGTGGACATTATCTGAAATAGCGCTGTTGTGTCTACCTTTGATTTCTGGCTGTGAATTTTATTCCATCTTAATTTAGCCGTCTTTCAATGAACATAACATGTTCTAAAAGAATAGCTCAGGCATTTAGGGGAAATGACTGTTCTTAAACACTAGAGGGCACTACAGTCCACAACATACGGTACAATTTGAACACAGCATGACAATTCATAGCGCTGTCAACTGGAGTGTGTGTGCGAGTATTTGATGGTGTGTGTGCCTGTGTCTGTGTGTATTTGTGTGTGTGTGTGTGTGTGTGTGTGTGTGTGTGTGTATGTGTGTGTGTGTCCGTATTCATGATTGTCTGCCTTTCCAACTATTACCTGGACACCATCATGGGCAAAGAAGGCCTTTGCATCGGCCTCTGTGGCCAAGTTGAGGACAGTAGATTTGCTCCAGCAGCGAGTTCTCCTTACCAGCAGAGCGTATGCTCTGTCCTCACTGTTAGAGTAGCACTCTCCAAACAGATCTTTACAAAAATAAAACACAGATATCAGAACACATAAAGCAATCAAAGTCGAATTCACATTATTATTTATTACTTATAAACAGTGGCGCATTTAAATCTGGTTATGGATTGAAAATGCATGGAAGAGTTTAAATTTGAGTTAAGTTATATATGTATGTATGTATGTATGTATATATATATATATATATATATATATATATATATATATAAGGCAGTATGTATATATAATGTAAATACATTCAATGTCCTTAATTGGATGCAGGTGAGAGGAAAAAAAAGATGTTGCGCAGTGTGGCTGAGTACAGCACGCGCACGTTGAGTGCCTTCATCAGTCTCTTACCCAGAGCAAAGCGCTCATACTTGGCTTCCTTCATGCTGCGTGCCGACTCAGCCTCCGACTCCAGGCGAGCCATATCCTTCAGAATTTTACACCCCGCCAATGCCGCTGCCACAGCCTCGGGGCCCTGCAACCCAGACACACAATGAAATTGTAGTGGGAGAGAGATTTCGCCTGAGTGGGTGTTTGTGTGTGTGTGCACGTTCACATGCTGTGTGTGTGCTTCTGTGCATGACTGCTATGTGCATGGTGGTACGTGCATACATGCTTTTTATGTGCAGTGGTACATGCATACACGGTTTTTATGTGCAGTGGTACATGCATACATGGTTTTTATGTGCACACTATAGATGCATGTGCATGTCAAACCAAAACTGGCCTTACCACTGGAACATGACCTTACACTGCTATCTCATACAGCTCTTATCTGGGTAGCTGTTGCCGTTTGTCTTTCAACTGCCTCTAATTGCTTTTCGTGCTAGCAACTTAGGAGACAGTTTCAGATAGTTTTCTCCAAGTTAAGAAATCTTTCTGCGCAATGTGCTTATTCAAGTCTAAAACAACAACCTAGTTGTAGCTTCAGTTGACAAAAATATGTAAACGGAGAAACTAAAGGAATGACGAATTTCGAATGATTCACTTTCTTTGAATTTGGGCAGCATTTGTTGCCATTTATAGACATTTACCTCATCCCCGCTAAACAAAAACAACATAATGTATTTGATCATATAAACATGGATATCTGCCTGGGCAACCACGGTGTAGAAACCTGTCCAACAAAAGATTATGCCCACCATGGCCCAGAAGTAGTTGGCCATCTGCTGTCGGTTCTGGAGGACAGCCCAGAGAAAAAGGTCTCTCCAGGGATGTTCACAACGCTCCTCCAGCTCCACCAGGTTCTTCTGGGTGTTGAACTTACGGCCCTTACTTCCCGTCTCCTGTGGGGTAACGTAAACACAGCCAATGTTCTTTGAACAAAGCAAACAATACGGACATTTTATTTTGCAGGCCAGCAGAATCAGGTGCTTTATAAACAAAAAATATGGTTTACATTGCAAGACGCAATGGGCTTTGAAGTTGGCAACATTGAACAAGACTGGCCCAGATAAAAGTTGTGTGAGATCTCATACTTGATTCCAACAATCTAATTAGTGAAATCTGGCATTATATTCCACTCCCAGTAGTGCTAAAACAGGCATATAACATTATAACTAGCAATTCGTGTATATGTAGTCCAACATAATTTCCCTTAGCAGTTAGCTATCACACCTGTAAAAATATGTAACACCTACTGTTGGAACCTTTTGATAGAATCCTTTGCAGGAGTCGTGCAGAAAATCCTTCAGCACCTTGGCGACCTCATACAGGGTGAAGCGAGCTCGCCTGTCCCCCGTCTCCAGAGGATGGTGTCCCGGGGGACCAGGGGTCCTTGTCCCAGTGACAGAAATACAAGTTTACTACGATACAACTACTAAGTAACGACAATGTGTGTTCTGTATAGCATTAATGTGATTTATTCTGCCTAAAATCATTGACTTCCTGACTTTTCTTTTTGGGTTTTGTGCGATGGTGGTCTGTTGAACCATAAAAAAATTATGTGATAAGATTGAAATTCTAAATCAATTATATTATGCAAAACATACATTTAAACGTTTTACAGCCATATAACTAGTAGTAAGGTGGTTCATACAAAAAATATAATTGGGAAAGAAAGTGGCCATAATTACATAATACTGTATATAAGTCAATAAGCAGCCATGTTCCCATGGAGAGTGGGGGTCATATTCAGAACCACATGCTTAGCCCAAACCCTGCATTACCGGGCAGAGCCTAGCAGCAGCTGTTTCTCCTGGTACTTCTTTAGAAGGAGGTGGTGAAGGAGGCTCTTCTCTGAGACGGAGCAGTAGAGCTCCTGCAGACGGCCGTAGGTCAGGAACTCGCCCAGGTTGACGCCATTGTCCACAAAGAGACGCACAAAGTCGGGCTTGTCGTTGACCAGCGCATCCATCATCACCTCCTCAAGGTCACATGCCTTGGGCATCAGAGGGCATGTCCCAACAGTGAAACAATGAACATGTGAACTGAGCAACATATCTATATAGAAAATCTATATTAGAACCCATACAGTCAGGCATGTCACATAGTAAGTTAAGTTAGATAGGTCTGATGAATATAGTGTAAACACAAACATAAACTTTAGATACAATATCTTCACTGGTAACTACGATATACTAAGTACTGAATTGTATAATTTCAGCCTAACTATTCATCAGTATTTCTGCCTGCCTGCCTGCCTGCCAGCCTGTCTTCCTGCCTGCCTTTCTACCTGTCTGTCTGTCTGTCTGTCTGTCTGTCTGTCTGTCTGTCTGTCTGTCTGTCTGTCTGTCTGTCTGTCTGTCTGTCAGCCTGCCTGCCTGGGTGCCCCACCGTCCACTCCACATCGCCGTTGAAGATGTCACTCTTGGCAATGTCCACTCGGTTCCACGCCACAGCCAGCTTGAGCTCATCCAGGAAATCCTGGGCTTCCTGGCTCTGGCTCTTACAGGCTGACACACACACACACACACAAACACACCCACACACACACACACACACACACACACACACACACACACACACACACACACACAAAGATCAAAGGTTGTTACACAGTGTGGATTGCATTAGTAAAGTTAAGTCTGTGAACACAACAAATGGCACATGAGATAGTGTGTATGTTTTCAAATCCATCTTTGCATTCTCATTGCTGTGTAAGATTCAAGAACTAACCTTTGACCAGTGCTTTGAGGATGACTGTGTCCAGCTCAGAGCTCTCCTGTTCTGGGTCATGAACTGTCAGCAGATGTCCGTTGTCCAGAATCTTCTGGATCTGAAGGAAATGATATATATATTTGGAGTATTATATAATAGCTATAACTTATGCATGTATCTCTCTCTGTCTGCTTTATTTAAATGATCCGCCTTCAATTTTACCTGTGTACATTGCTCACATTTTTAACCATGGACTAGACTACTGTATGGGTCTTCTCTCAGGTCAGAGACTCTACTGCTGCTAGAATTTTAACAAAGCCCAAACATACAAATGACACTTTTCTAGGACCGCTACACTGGCTCCCTGTGTGTCAGAAAACAGATTTCCTAAATACTGTTGTTCACTTAAAAGTCACAAAATAATTTGGGACCAAAACACATTCCTGACATGCTAGTTACCTGTGTCCACATTTCTTGATTGGTATGTTTCTGTTTGCCTTAAGTAAAGCAATTTGAATTGCCTATGTATATGAAATGTGCTATACAAATAAATTTGACTTTGACTTGACTCACCAGCTTGGCCCAGTTGCTGTTGTCAGTGCTGTGGTGAACGTTGGGAAATGTGTCCTGGAGCATTTCCTGAACGCTGTCAATATCCCAGCAGCCCCGGTTCATCAGCGTGACCAAGATGTCGGCAACACCTCCCGAACCCGCCAGTATCAGCCAGGGTGTAGCATTCCCAATCCCTTTATACATCCTCTACGGAGATATGGAACGTGCTCACATAAACCAACTTAACACAAAGTAGTTCATTTGCATATAATTTGTAATTTTAGCTCCTGTAAGTTGCCCTGTTAATTCATTTTATTGACATACCTGGAGTATCCTGGGCTCTCCATGGACCAATAGACAGAGGACTGGGATCTCAAAACTACCAGTGCCTGCATAGGACACAAAGGACTTCAGTATGGCATCTCTCACAGGGATCTTATTTGTCCTATTAACTACATTTCTGAATAAATGGTTTACAACTAAATTCTCCAAGGCCAGTGCATTGCTGGTCTTTCATTGATAATATGACTTTGAGGCCTCTTATGAGAATAGTAAAATGGGGTTATTCCTGTCAACAGATGGTAATGACTAACAGTGCCTGGAGGTAGAACTGCTATTTGTAACTGCACTACCATCATTCACACTAAATGTTATGTATTGTATGTCTTGAAGTGAGATGCTATGCTCATTGAGGGCCTTCAAGCCATTGTGAATGTTTTACATTTACCAGATTTGTATGTGTAGTTTTGCACCTTTTAGCTTTTCTATTGCGCATAAGAAAAAATGTATAGTGTTGAAAGAGAGGTCCACCTCCATATCCAGTGCGTTGCAGGGAAATGTGTTTGAGCAGCTTGACAGTCATCTCGCTGGTGGCGCCGGTCCTCTGGGGGTCCTCCTCCACCAGGACGAAGTGGGAGTGATGGCTGTCCAAGGAGTAGACTGACCCATGGGGCAGGTCCTGGGGCGCGTACACCACTGGCTCCTCAGGCTGGAGGATATAAGCAAACACACACAATACATGTATATACACACACATACACACACACACACACACACACACACACGGATCGCTTACAATTTTGAAGACGGAGGAGATTGAACAGTTAGAAAATGTTTAATCTTCACATGTTTCATTTTTAGTATCGTTACTTAAATTTATAAATTTCATACATTTCGTTTAATATTTCACTATCCCCCCCCACAAAGGTTTGTAAAGAATAGACAAGCAATATCCAATAGCTCCAGTCTAAATACTCTATCAAATGTACTATCAAATGTAATCTCCATGGTTACCTTGGGATTGAGCAGAGCCTCTCGGTTGTGGATGGAGTTCCAGGGAGCGATGCCGATGGCTACCACTCGCACCTTAGAGGAAGTGCTGGCCAGAGAGTGATCCCTCACCGCCTGGCCCAGGTGCTTGGTGATGCCAAACTGGAGCCCGTTTGTCAAGATCCATGCCCCTGCAAAGGAGAGAAGTCTATCACGTCCTTGCCTTGAAAGAGTTTTGGCTGAAATGATTGGTTGAGTGTGATCAGTTGTGCAACAGCATATGTGTGTTTTTTTTCCGGAGAGAATACAATGTAGATATGTTCTTTTATATGTTCTTTTGTGGTCGTAAATTATGGATTGTGTGTTTGAGTGTTTGTGTGAGATTCACCTGTACTCTGTGCAGCCTTGACCAGTCCTTTCCTCACTGTGTCTCTGAGCCAGGGTTTCATTTGTGCCAACTCGTCGCCCCCTACTAGCGCCACCACCAGGTGTGGAGGGGAAAGACCCCACTGCTCGGTGAGCATCTGGTAGATTAGCACCGGATCAGTGGAGCTGCCCACCCGCACAAACTGCAGAGTTAAAACAGAGACAGGGCTAATGACTTTGGGTTAAAGTTCACTGGTGTGGGTAAGGAATTAATTCTCTCTTTTCTCGTGTCCTGGATCAGTGACAGGCACTTAGGAAACTCATATCAAAGAGTAAAGTATAAATATGAAAATTAATAAAAGTTCTATTTTTCACCAAAATGCTTGACTCATTGAACAGGAAACAACCATGTCAGTTAGATTACAGTGGTGTCCGTGGCGTCCCCAGTGTCAACGATATCTCCTAACATACTGCAAAATGTTAAAACTCTATTATGACATTAACACAGTGTGTTGTGTGACCTTTCCCCTGGTTCTGCTGGGGCCGGAGAAATCAATGTCCCCGACTCTTCCCGTGGCCCAGTGAGGTCTCTTCTTCTCCATGCGGCCAGCCAAACCTCGGCCCACACTCTCCACGACCACATCCAGCGGAGAACAGCACCGGCAGCCCAGCAGAGCACTGAATTACAGACAGAGACACAACCACACACTCTAACTCCTTAAGGTTTGGGCTTTTAGGCCAATTGAGCACTTCTATGCAGAAACAATTGAAAAAACATTGGCCATTCTGTGTAACTAAACCCTATGGCATATTTAGGTTATATATATATACATATATATATGTATATATATATATATATATATATACATATATATATATATACATATATACATACATACATAGGGTATAATCTCAACGTTCACTTTGGTTTCAATGTTTTTTAGCTTTAGAGTGATCTCAATTGTAGTCTCAGTCTAAAGTATTTTTTTGAACCTGTGCTCTTGTGACCACTCCAGCAAGTCCCCACATCGTGAACAACGCCTCCGAGTATGTAGCGCCTCCTGTAGACAAGGAAGACATGGGACAAGGCATTACACATTCTTTTCACCTTCTTATTTTCTTCCTTTCATCCAACAGGTGTGTGTCATCTCTACAAGCGCTGGCCAAATGCAAAGTAGGGAGCACTTTAATTTTCCCTTCACATGCAATGTTCTGGTTGAGTTTACCACAGCTCTGCGAAAGACGATATGCCACTACAAAAAATATGAAATACATTTAGTATTTTAGGCTCTAAGGAAAGATGTAGCTGGATTTTTTGAGTAAAATAAATACAATGAAAATATAAAATCATTGTGAGACGAGAAGGAGGAAGATCAAAAGAGAATCATCCCTCTCAAACGTACTATAAAGTATATATTAAGGACTATAAATTGATCCTAAATAAAGGGCTACTGTTGAGACACTCAGATGCAAATGTGATGCGCAAAAGATTGCACTCGCTATTGACAAAGATTATTTCTTTTGCATTCCATCCAGCATGGTTTTTGCTCGACAGTGCTCATTTGCCTGTGGACAGGAGTGGCTTGTAAAATATGATGAAACATTTTGAGAGATACAAAGGGCGTATTGATCTTTCAGTGAGTACTGAGTAGTGTCAGTGTTACTCTACTGGTCACTCAGTTTTATTATTATTTATCATTTTGGACATCTTTGAGCAAGAGCAAACCTCCAGTTCTATTAATTTAAGACAAAACATTAAGGCTTTATGTTTAATGTTGAATGTTTTTTTATTCAAGCCTTTTCCCTGGGTAGGGCATTGATTTGACTGTAGTCTACAGAACTGGGTGTGTGTGAGGGGAAGGCCATCAACCATGCAAAGCATTGCATAAGCATTTGCATCTCAGGTTACAGGGAGAGCAGGGATGTCCAGCTGCATGTATACTTGTGTCATTACGCATCTCTATTTGTTTATAAGTGCTCTCTTACAATTCAATAAATATTAACCAATGGCAACAAATTTTCATTTACAATCACTGTGCTACAAAATACTTAGCTCTTTAACCTTCTTCATAAATGAATGATATTTCGTCATACAATTAGCTGACATTTGCTGAACATATGAAATTAACATATTAAATGTATTAGATTAGGTTGATGTGCAAGTGTAAGTGTAAAAATGTAAGTACTGCTGTATGGAGAAGAAAGGTAACACATAGAATATTATGACAAAACATGATACAGTTGTACAGTTCATGTGGTGTACAATTATCATCTGAACTGCTACTGTCATAATAGAAATGTATGTTTTGAGGGTGCACTGGTTTTAGGATCTTTATTAGAATACATTTTGATGCCTTTAGCATGATAATGTTAGATGTAGTTCGCTTTGGATTTTATGGATTTTGCTGAACACCCTTTGGCTATATTTAAATGACTTTCCTTGTTAACCTATTGTTTATCTTCTTCTAAGTCCTACAAATTAACTTAAGAAATTATGTTTAAATAAACGAGAGCCTGCACGTAGACACTTTCTTTCATTACAGAAACTATATCCATATGCTCTCTATATAGACAGCATATAGATTTAATATACGTTTTTACGGTATTATTCGCCAGATTTCTTGCAATAGCAGATTACAATATATCCTTATAACAACTACATTTTGTCATTAATTTGTATCCCTTAACATGATTGTATTACAGTACCATAGTATCAAAACAATTCTTACTTACCATAGGGGTGCCTTGTCGTTCTGGCATGGCAGGAAATTGTTAATGGTTCTCCCCTCTCCACCTGTGCTAGTATAGCCAACTCCAGGGCTAAGTAGCCTCCTCATAATGTAACAGGTGCCATCAGGAAGCGCCATACAGGTAAACCACACCCTGAATCCCTCTCTTGAACAAAATGTATTATGCATCAGCTTCTACACATTGTCATTGACTTCAACGTATGCAGGTGGAACGTAATGTATGACAGTGGATGTTTGGAAAGTAAGTTGGCCGACCTGGGCAAGAAATTTTGTTTAAAATCCTTTTCGTATGTTTGATTTTCTTTAATAGCCTTCGAAGTCTTAGCACTTCTTATGCCACTTTGAAACTGGTTTTATAAGTTACAAGAAGATTTCTTGGAACAGTGCTAAGCGTTTACAAAAACATCACCTAAAAGTAGAATACATATAAAATCATAGATTAGACAGGTACCTGGTACAGTGGCATTTATCAACAGCACATCAGCAACCACCTTTAATGATGTACTGAAAATATTTATGATCACTTCTCTGTATTCATTTCAGCCACTAGAGATCAGCATATTTCAGTAATGAGATATAGGCCTAAGTTCGCTAATGAGTAAGCTACTTTTTTTTACATTCTCACTCCCTTCATGTTTGATTTGTACATGCTTATGCTGATTAAAGGTGTCCTTCATTAATACATTCTATGCATTTTACTTAACAGTAGACCTATGAAAATGTTCTCAGATTTTTTATAACTATTTTTTCAATAAATAAATCCTACAAAAACGCATGAAAACAACGCCATATTCTAATCGAAGTGCCAATACTCTCTTCAGTAAGCAATGCCAATTCTAATTTGGTGCTATTTGAAATAGCAGGCCACTAGGCCCTATATCTTAACCCACAGGCATATCCAACTATATGGGACCCCCAACAACGTCCTGCCATGAACAAAGGCTTATGCGATAGCCAATGAGGAACTTTGCCTTTTGTTTACAAACAGACCGGCATGCGCTCCTGTGCCTCAAATAGGATGGGTTTCAGATCAATTTCAAACAAGTAATTTCAAAAGCAAAGCAGAACACTTGGCTGCTTGTCGACTAGTGTGGGGTTAGTGGATAAACATGAGTGGTCTGGAGAACACAAAACGCAGAGCACTTAATCTCAGCCGTTTCAATGGGGTTTGCAGGAATTTGTTTGGACCGGTCGACCATGACGAGCTTTGCCGGGAACTGAAGTCAAATCTGAGTGAAATTGCACAACAGGATAAATGCCGATGGAATTTCGACTTCGAAACTGACACGCCACTACCTGGAAGATTTGCCTGGGAAGAGATACCCTCTGGCTCAACGGCGACTCTATACCAAGAGATTATACACACAACCTTTTTCAGAGATTCCGATGGATTTATTCAAAATGTGCCAGAGTGGCAGCATTGTGAAAACAGCAAAGATATATCTTGTCCAGTTAAATTTAACCAGGAAAACTGTGCCAATATCTCAAACATCGGCAAGCTGACCAGTTGTGAAGTGACACCGGTTCGGCGCAAAAGGAGGATATCCCTGGAAGAAAGATCTAAGCGCACTGACCACACAAAAATTACAGGTAGGCCTACGATATTATAATAATAAGCAAACGCTTAAATTAGTTTATAACAATACTTTATTCCCGCAAGTAACCTGTCAATGACAAAACATTTACTTGTTTTTCCCCGGCAGATTTCTTTGTGAAAAAAAGAAGATCGTCTGAGATGAAGAGCTGCATTTCAACTACCGCTAACTTATTTTTCAGTGAACAGAGCCAAAGCAAGAGAATACGGTGAAGTTGTAAACTTCGGGACACGGCATACTGAAAGACTGGCAGACTGAGGCATGATCAACGACTTGAAGTGCCATCACGTCAATAAAAATAAGTGTAGCCTATTGAATATTATGTTTTGGTTTGTTTGGTTGTTTTTTGTAGTTATTTTTTTTATTTATTTTCTTTATTTATTTTGTTATTTAATATATTTCTTATCAAGTTGTATTACTTTTTTCTCACACTTTGTTGTCACAATTTAGTTTTAATATATTATTGTTTTGCTTTTGAAACTAATAAATACAACTTCATTTGAGCTGTATTTTGCTTCATACTATTATTTTGTAGCATTATCTTGGTCATGTTGATGGCTGGGGACGGAACCTAGTAGTCCTGTTTACCTATTGCATTGTTGACCAAGTTTTGCCCAAACAAGGGATTTGGCAATTAGGCTACATCGAAGCAAGTCAGTGTCAAATGGGAAAGAGCTTATCCACTGTAATTAAAAAGGGTCCAAATGTTACTAATTGTAAAATAAAAACATTTCCCTTGATATGGCATTTATCAGCTATTCACTATAAAATAGCATCCATCCATCCATCCATTAGCTATACCGCTTATCCTATGCAGGGTCGCGGGGGGGCTGGAGCTTATCCCAGCCGACACAGGGCGAAAAATATAAAATAGCAAAGAAGGACAATGCTTGCAAACATCAGGCTTTACATGATTGTTTAAAAAGCTTTGCTGCATGGTTTAAATTTGTTTTTAACTTTAGGATGCATCCAAAAGTGCTTATTCGCAGGTGATGTGCGTTGTGACTATATGCCTAATATTTAATAATCATGTGGTAGGCTTCAGGCACACACCACCTTTTTCATTTTAATGATTATTCTTTAGTTTAAAACGTTTTTTTAATTTTTTTTTTATTACTTTTCTCTTCATAGAAAATTAAAGTTCGCAATTAAAAGCAAGCTCAATATATAATTTGTAATTCTTTAACATTGCATACAGCCCAACTTTGCCAAAACATCCAATCACTTCACCAAATCTTCATTTCAAAGACGGGCTTTGCGCGCGCAGTTCAAGACACGTACACTTAAAACTCTTAAGAGGCCATCTGGTACAAGGTCTTGCGACAGGGGACAAAAGGCAAAGGAGGGGAGAGTGTGCCGACCATTTCACCTGTAAACAAGTCTTTGTCGCAAATTGAAGATTTTTAGACCCCCCATGTATTTCCTTCTTTTCATGTTTTTACTTAACATCAAAGTGCTGTTAATTGACCTGTGCGCGGCCCGTGACCGAACTACTATGCAAATGTTTAGAAAGAAAGATTTTCCACAAACATTACAGGAGTAAACAAATAAACTCAGCGCATAATGCCCTTTTAAATGCAACTAGCACATAAATAAATGTATTAACAATCCCTCTGTTGCATTAGAAAGAGCATAGATACTGAGCCTCTGGGAGTCCTAGCGTGGATTCTAATTGACGTCAAAGCAAAATGACGTATTAGTAGGCTGTACAACACTTAGACTACTTTAAGTACATAGTGGCACATGTCTTTTGACATTATATTGACACATGCCTATAAGTATTTTGGTATTATGTTTGAAAACAAAGCTAAATTGTCCTAATAATAGCCAACACTACAAACCTACATTAAGACCGAACAATCATTATTCTGTCCATGCCAAGAGCATCTAGTTAACCATTGACAAAATCTGTAACCAAATTGTCCCAAGAGCCCACAGTTAACCTTTCTACCGCAGCAGTTTGAGTCCCATTTATGATGTTGAAAATTGTCCAGCTACACACAGCCAGCTGTCCAGTTGATGAGCAACATGCTGGTCTGTATTTGATAGTCAGGTTTAGGTAGCAATACATTCTG
>JAVQIZ010187769.1:0-17960 GCA_036023535.2 Galaxias brevipinnis
GAAGTAAATGCATACTTTTTGAACGCATTAAAGCCCTGCAGCCCATTTTGACAGGAAAAAATTACTGCTCAGAATGCGCTACCCTGTGTTTTGAAGTAAATTCATACTTTTTAACACAGCAATGCCGTGGTAGCCCATTCTGACAGGGAGAAATTACCACTCAGAATAGCGGTTCTTTTGACAGCCCGTCAGAAACATTATGCAGTTCCCCTTTAAGGTAAGAAAGGGGGAGTAGCTATTCAGAGGGCAGACGGGTGTGTACGTGTGGAGTTGGACGCAGCTTGCGCATTCGCCTCAACTGAAACGCGGATCACACGGACGGCATATTTGTTGGGGAAAATGACAAAAATAACTGTAGTGAAAACCAAGGCCTACGCCGACCAGAAACCTGGGACGAGCGGTTTGAGGAAAAGGGTGACAGTGTTTCAGCAGAACCAGCACTATGCGGAAAACTTCATTCAAAGCATTATATCTGTCATTGAGCCATCGGAGCGCCAGGCAGCCTCTCTAGTAGTGGGAGGAGATGGCAGGTTTTTCATGAAAGACGCAATTCAGCTGATCATCCAGATTGCTGCTGCAAATGGGGTCAGTAAATAAAGCTGTTGGCTGTACACATGGTTCCCTTTTAGACCTTGCAGCTATGAGCCTTACATCGTGTAGCATTTCAGCAAGCTAGCATGCTAACTAAATAGTAAAGACAACCCTAATACTGTCACAGAGCATCTTCGGTGATACCCTGTTGCACTTCTCACTACTATACTGACAGCTTGGTTTGATACACGGTCGTGCTTCGGCCGAAAATACATTGTTGCACACTTAAGCCCTCGATTACGTTGTGCTTCATGTTTTCTTTTTTGAGTAATTTTGTTATGCAATTTTTGGACAGGGTTACTGGAACATTGCACAGGTTATGGATAAGTATATTAAAATGGATGATTAAATAATTCCATATTATTGCAATGCAAGTGGCAACCCACGTATGTGAACCTGATATTGGTCTATAGAGTTCCTAGACGGTCTCATGCCAAATGACCTCCATCTGATCTTTCATGGAAGTGCACAGAATTGTTCAGTTGCATGCTACAGTGTTTTTGGCGTTTCACGCACATACCCAAGTTTACTTGTATTAAGACTGATTAGGAGACATGTCAAGGGTTAATCTATTCCAAAACAATGCTCTATTACCCCAAACCCTAATTATTTTCCTGGCTACCAGACTATACAAAAAGGGGTGTGGCTGTCTACTGTCACGTTGTCCTTCATAATGGCCAGGCTGAAGAGAGGGGGCTGCATTCATTAAAATTAATTGACTACATTTCTAAAAGCATTTAAAAAAAGTTATTGTTGTTTTTCAAGAGAACAATGTACAAACAAATGTGTGTCCTTGCAGATCAGCCACCTTGTCATTGGGCAGAATGGCATCATGTCCACCCCTGCTGTCTCCTGTGTGATCCGCAAGATCAAAGCGGTGGGAGGAATCATCCTCACGGCCAGCCACAACCCCGGAGGCCCCAATGGAGACTTTGGCATCAAGTACAACATATCCAGCGGAGGTGAGCTCGGAGAAGAGCCAGGGGAGAGGAAACTGACTGCACAACATGTAGTGAGCATGTAAACAAAACAACATTTCAATATTCTTTCTCATTGTACGGTACCGTTTAACGTCCTGAAATGTCTCAATATGTAGACCTATTTTTATTTGTATTACCTAAATTAGGGGTACCTTAAACTGCTAACACTGTCGGGGGCCTCATGATGAATATATCATAAATGTATTTATGTAAATGTAATTTCAGAGGAAAAAAAGTAGCTGCCCAAATATCTGCTCAGCCACATGTAATCTACTTTCCTGTGTGGTGTCCTCAGGTCCTGCTCCAGAGGGCATCACTGAAAAGATCTTCCAAATCAGTAAAACCCTACAGGAATACTCCATCTGCCCCGAGCTCAAGGTGGACCTGTCCCAGATCGGCAAACAGACCTTTGAGGTTGACACATTCAAGCCCTTTACAGGTACAATGGCATATGGTAGCAAATTTAGAAACCCTTTTTGTTGTTGAAATCAATTCGTATAGCCGTGCTAAATTGTCTGACTTGGTTGTTGAAACTGTAGGTGCACTTCAACAGCCATGTTTGCTGATGATTGACTAGCCTGCCTCTCTCATGTTGGTTGGTGTTATCCCTCAGTGGAGATAGTGGACTCAGTAGATGCCTACGCTGATATGCTCAGGGGAATCTTTGACTTTGCTGCCCTGAAGGAGCTCCTGTCGGGAGCCAATCACATCAACGTACGCCTGGATGCCATGCACGGAGGTACCGAACACACATATTTAATTCCTAACTAACTAAAAAATAGCCTTTGGTTTTTTTAACTTGCTTGGTGTTTCTGTTGTTTATTATGATCTCGAAAACACCAGCTCAGTTTTATGTATTTTTAGGCCAAAAAAGATGTGTGGACTATTTCACTATTTCACTAGTTCACTAGTTCACTAGGAGGTAATAGACAATGACTCCTATCCATTTGACAGTGGTCGGGCCGTACGTGAAGAAGATCGTCTGTGAGGAGCTGGGCTCTCCAGTCAACTCTGCCATCAACTGTGTCCCTAAGGAGGACTTTGGTGGCCACCACCCCGACCCCAACCTAACCTATGCGGCTGACCTGGTCAACACCATGAAGGGTGGAGAATATGACTTGGGAGCAGCCTTTGACGGTGATGGTGTAAGTCATGGACAGTTACGGTGTTTGAATGTGTACTTCGAAGTCCGCCCAAGATGTATTTGGATGCAATTAAAACCTTTGCCATATACGAAATCGGGGATTAAGGATGGAGTCTGTGTCCTCCGGTCTGTTCAGTTGTTTATTGCTAAATGTATCTGCTCTTTCCCTTTAGGATCGTAACATGGTCTTAGGAAAGCACGGCTTCTTTGTCAACCCTTCCGACTCTGTGGCTGTGATCGCAGCCAACATCACCCTCATCCCTTACTTCCAAAAGACTGGCGTCAAGGGACTGGCCCGCAGTATGCCCACCAGTGGAGCCCTTGACAAGTAATGTCACAAAAATAACCTTGTTCGGTAGTCAACGTCAAGTCTGTTATTTTCATAGTGATTAAAGCAGTGTATATCTACATGTTGACATTACTATAGCTTCTGCTATAATTTGTTTTTAATAGTGTGGCCAAAGCCATGAATATGCAGCTATATGAGACTCCCACTGGCTGGAAGTTTTTTGGGAATCTGATGGATGCCGGGAAGCTGTCCCTGTGTGGAGAGGAGAGCTTTGGCACTGGTTAGTGAAGAGAAATCATATGCAATGTACACTGTATATCTAGACTGTTTTAGTCCAATGACTTCACATCCATCAGGGGAGCAGTATTTTATGACAGTGGGAGGAGCCTAAAACAGGATCTTACAATACATTGCAAAATACTCTTGTTATATGCATAACCTAACCAATGTTTTGTTTTTTATCAACTTTTTGATATGTATAAATGTATAAATGTTTGTCTTTAGCCAGATTAAGAGCGCAGACAGTGGGATAATCGTTTTCAATAATAATTACAAATACTAACATTGAGTTGCTTTGTTCTGGCGATTTGAGCAACCTTGTGGCAGACCTGTTTGCATTCGTCTCAGCTACACCAACTCCCTCCCCCGCCCCCTTTGTGTCTTAGGCTCTGATCACATCCGTGAAAAGGACGGCCTGTGGGCGGTGCTGGCCTGGCTGTCCATCCTTGCCGCCAGGAAGCAGAGTGTAGAGGAGATCATGAAGGACCACTGGCAGAAGTTTGGCAGGAACTTCTTTACCAGGTCAGGACGGTCTAATTGCACATCATCGCCCTCTGGTGGAAAAACGGGAGAGCTACACTGTATTGTACTTCAGACCAATTCCAATCCCTAAAAGTTGCTGTCTTCTCTTAAACATCTCCCTGATTCAAATGGGCTACTTCAACATTGAGTCTTAGTCCAGTCTGTTAGTAGAAAAAAAAATAGGAGGCAAAATTTCGGCTTCGTCGGGCAAAGCAGGAATCATAGCAGACCAAAGCCTTTTTTTACCTTGCCGTTGAGTAGTCATTATTTTCAGATAAATAAAACATTAAGCAAGTGTGTACTCATGGAGAAACCATTGTGATGCCTTTGCTGCCTTATGAGTGTTTGGAATTGGCCCATTGAATTAGAATAGGCCCATTGAATAGAGTAGGTTTCAAGCTTAGGCTTGGAGTGGAGCTAGATGGGTGCTGTGCCAGCAGCATAAAATGCATTTGCAATTAGTCTGGGAGAACTCTTTTGTAATACTAAAGATGCCATCTTGCCAATTGATTGTTGAAATGTTTCTACCCATCCCCCTGTCCTTCTCTAGGTATGACTACGAGGAGGTGGAGTCAGACGGTGCAAACAAGATGATTAAAGATCTGGAGGCCGCCATGTTTGACCCATCCTTTGTGGGCAAGAAGTTCTCATCCGGTGATAAAACTTATCAAGTGGCTGTCGCAGACAACTTTGCCTACACAGACCCTGTGGACGGCAGTGTTTCCAAGAACCAGGTACCAGAGCTTGGCCTGGTTTCAAATCTAAACACATTTTAGTAGTGTTATGCTATCAACACTTCAACAACATTTCTCATCCCACGTTTCTGGTTTATTGGACTAATTGTAAACTTTTACTTTACTTGTCTTGTCTCTCTCGTACGTGTGTGTCAGGGTCTGAGGATCGTCTTTTCTGATGGCTCCAGGGTTATATTCCGCCTCAGCGGGACAGGCAGCGCAGGGGCCACCGTCAGGCTCTACATAGACAGCTACGAGAAGGACCCCAAGAAGATCTACCAGGACCCACAGGTAACGGCCTGCAGCTAATCTCAGCCTGGACCTGACTAGAATTAGCTCTGTTGTGCGGTCTCAATAGCCCTAAGAGAGCTTGGCTGGAGCTGAAAACATCGTAATCAGCCCGCTTACTTGTTTTTGGTGTTTCTGTCTAAGTGATGATTCTATAAGTCATATTTTAAACTAAACGGAGAGTTTGAATGAGAAAGTGTATCCAAACCTTTGACTGGTACTGTACATGAACACCGGAAGTCAATTTGAAAATGCCTGTACATTTCAAAGCATTTGAAGTGTAGGTTCTCCCCAGGTCTGAGCGAAAGGCAGAGCGGGTAGCACTCACATGCAGTGTCCTTCCACGTGCAGGTCATGCTGGCTCCTCTGGTGGACATTGCCCTGAAGGTCTCTCAGCTCCACGAGAGGACCGGCCGCGCGGGCCCCACTGTCATCACATGATTCCTCTGCCCCGCCACCGCCTCACACCCCTCGCCCAGCTGGACACCTCCACCCGCTCTAGAGCCTCTACACTGACCATGTGCCTTCCCTCCCCTTTGTCCCCAATAAAACCACCATACAAAAGGAACATTCGTGTTTTTGGAGCGTGTTCTTCAATTCAATGTGCTGTTTTTTTTGCTGCTGACAATGCATTTGCTTCAGAGTGGCACACACAGCGATGCTGTCAGTCATATTTTAAAGCAAACAACAATACACCCCATAATATGATTTGATCAGAGAAGTTTTAATGCCTCTGGTCCTTGGATCAGTTCAAGCATTTGTGCTACACAGCCTCACAAACACACACAGACACACACACACACACACAAAAGGTTGCTATCAGTAACAGAGGTTTCTTTCTTACTTCAGACCAACCGTAATCTAATATATTGTACCAAAAAGGCTGATACTCTCAGCTAGCCATGCGGAAAGGAATCCAACACTAGGATGGGTGGACAGATGTTACTGAAAGCCCTCCCAGCTGAGACAATCTCTTGGATGCAAGCACAGGGGGTCATCTTATTCTCTATTAACAAACAAGCCAAGTTAAGCAGGACGGTCTCCAGATTCAATACAGAGACGGAGTGTTTCCAGCAAGGCAAAGACCTTCCTGGGGGGTATAGGAATAAACAAATGAGTTCTCTTTTTCTTCTTTCTGGAAGGAATGGGGTCAGAGTAATTGGATTGTCACCCTAATCCTGAAGAATAGTTGGAGAGACTATTGAAAGGGTGCTCCTTCTGCCAAAATGACAAGAGCAGACGGATTGACTTTGGATTGGAACTATAGTTTTCCGGACTGATATAAGGAGAAAATATTGATATAAAAGAGAATTGTATTCTTGCCAACCTTATTTCATGGCAGAGGAGTGACTCATATGCAATTCCCATCTCGACTGACCAAATTGTCTCTAATTGATTTAATAGTTTGAGATGGAAAATCGCGAGAAGCAGTCAATACTTTTCGACACACATTTGTGGACAGGAAAATTGCAGCGGATCACTGATGAGTCTATTCCACCAATTTCTGCCATGTGTGTCAATGTCATTATTTTGCATTGCTTTTGATCACTCCGGAACACGAGGGGCACACCCCAGAGCTGCCACTCACAGTTACAAGCTGTGGCGTGGAGATGTTTAGGAGCCAAACGGTTCCTCATTGGAACCACGGGGGTATGATTGGTGGCACCCTTTGACATGCCGCTGGGGCTCCTGCATTGATCAGGTCCGTAATGCTCCGATAGTGCAACACATAATGTGTTTCCCCTGTTCAGCTCGTAATGGTATGCAGGTTGTATTTAGATAGGCTGTCATTACGTCAGGTAATCACAATAGGCCTTACATGAAGCTGCTCTGGTCTCGAGCTATTAGATGTCTAAATTACTTTTGCTGCTGCCGGCAGAGGGGCTCTTGTTTGTACAGCGGCCGGAAGATTAGTCATTGGGAAAACCTTCCCCCTGGGACTACAGCAACACATCAGCTGACAAAGACATCATTCTAAAAGGCTTCAAAACAGGCCTAGAGAATTGAGTTGCTGCAATTAGAGTTACATGCTATTAAACGTGACTCAACCATCTTACTTGGAAGATGTTGTAGGGGAAAACCAACCATAATGCTGGAAATACATTTACTTTTAGATTTTTGTGAATCAAAAATGAGTAAAAGTTGCAATACGGTTAGCGCAGTACCAACTTGAATTTCTTTTTTTTTCTTGTAATTAGAAATGGAATTCTCAGAAGGATCTGTGAAACTATTGAACTTATTGGCGGTTCAAAAGAAATGGAGGTGTTTCTCCTGTCCTTTTCTCAGACCACTAAATATCCTCTGTTTTCCCCACTCTACTCTGTTCTCTGCATGTGCTCAAAAACCACTTGCGCAGCCAGGATTATGTTCAAGAACAATGGAGAGACAGATACATCTGTTATTCTCTGGTGTATAAATTCAGTTAATAACTAAATATTCAATTGTTTTTAATTAACAAAGTGGTTGAGAAGGAAAATAACCATTCAGATTTACAAACCAGTCCTCCACCTATTATATATATTCACTTATATATATATATATATATATATATATATATATATATATATATATATATATATATTCCTTATTGACATCAAGGTGCGGCAAACATATTATATCAGGGGGATCTTCATCTTTTCCAGAGCCAATGAGTACAAGTAGAGAATTCAGCATGTTTCCTTCTGTTCCGTAGTTTTTGCATCATATTTTTGCTGTACAAAAGAGATTGTAAGGGGAGTAAAATAAGCATACTAAACATATTTTGTGTTTTTCCCTGTTTAATCTAACAATCTAATATTGCACTGAAATCATACCTTTCCCAAGACCACCTTCACACCATCCGGCTTGTTAAGCTGTCAATCAAATACATTATAATAACAATGTTATCAGAGAGCTGACAGACTGCTGGCCAAAAGCAATCGACCACCCAGGGAAAATGTTTGCACAGTAGCACACCCATACATACACCCCAGGCCTGTCTCAATGAAAATGCAAAGGGCAGAGAAAAGTATGTCTGTTTGTTTTCCCTTTGCCTCTACACAAACACAGAGTCGCTGCTTGTTCCCTGGTTAGGATTATGTCACCTCACAAGGGGTCGGGTAGTAGTAGTTTAGTTTGTTTCATGACGTCAACTCTCCATCAGAGGCCAATTGGATTTAGTCGTATTGGATTTGATCTGTGTTGTCTTATCCTTTGACAAAACAACTATTAAAGTGACATTGATGGACCAGAAATATGGTCCAGAACAAAAGAATTCACCTACATATAAAGTTGATAATGCTGTGAGAAAGAACAAATCAATGTTGACGCCAACTTCCTAATAAAGTGGTCTGTTGCAATTGTCTCTGAATGGGAGCAAGCCAATAAGACCACTTTTTCAAAGAAACCATTCAGTGTATAATCCACTCTCCTAGTAGACGTAGATGGGTTTCGCTGTGCATGGTTGCAATTTCAATAATCGTATATTCAACTGTGGGGAAAAAGAGGGTTGGTAGTCATCAGAAAAAACAGACCCAGATCATAAATATTTATTCTACTCAAACAGTCTATGAGCAATGGTTTCCAAATGTTTAATACTAGATGCAATCATGCTGGAAAAAGACATTAAAGTGTATTGCAAGTACAACAGCATGCATATGGGTCACCTGAAATTGATTTTCTCTTCCGCAAGATAATATCGTTATTAGATTATCACTTTTTAAGTTGTCTATTGGAAAACAGTTGCATGGCAGGGTACATCGGGTCTGTAGAGAATCATTCAGTTAGATTAAAAAAATTCTGACTGTTGGAGGGAAAATACTTCCAACTCGGTTTATTGCATTATCTGACCCAAGCCTGTCAAAGATATACAAAGAGATACAGACCTATCAAAGACATACAAAGAGATACACGCCTATGAAATATACAAAGATAAACGCATATCAAATATATACAAAGAGATACATGTCTATCAAATATATACAAAGAAATACACGCCTATCAAATATATACAAAGAGATACACGCCTATCAAAGAGATACACACCTATGAAATAAACAAAGAGATACACGCCTATGAAATAAACAAAGAGATACATGCCTATCAAATATATACAAGGAGATTCACGCCTATCAAAGACATACAAAGAGATGCACGCCTGTCAAAGACATACAAATAGATCCATGCCTATCAAATATATACAAAGAGATGCATGCCAATCAAAGACATGCAAAGAGATACACGCCTATAAAAGATGTGCTCCATTGAAAATGTCCCTCTATGAACCCTACAGCTTACACCAACCTTTTCATCTGCTTATTCCCAACTCCCTAATGCTGGTAGAATGTGGGGTTATTTAATGTAGTATCTCTCTGTGGTCAACAGAGTACAGACAGTCTCTTTGTCCAGATAAAGTCACCCTCCTTGGGACTGTGGCTTTGGGAGTGGGGAGGTTCTGGTCGGGGCTCCAGTGGCAGGCCAAAGGCCA
Organism: Galaxias brevipinnis; assembly: GCA_036023535.2. Taxonomy (NCBI): domain Eukaryota; kingdom Metazoa; phylum Chordata; class Actinopteri; order Galaxiiformes; family Galaxiidae; genus Galaxias; species Galaxias brevipinnis. Next base: position 9,293 of record JAVQIZ010187769.1, read on the forward strand.
TGTGTTCTGGACCTGATGAGGAGCAGGGAAATGGGAGGTGAAACGGCGGGTTTGTGAGTCATCGCAGTCCGTCACTTCAAACGGTGGTGTTCTCGGGCCTGGCGAGTCCAATGCCAGATGGTTTAATGAGCGGCAGCAGGTCAGGATGTTGGACCCGGGGACGCTAAATTGCTACCATTCTCTCCTTAGTATTTGGCTATGGCGCATTCTAACACTGACAAAGTGTGTGTCAGAAGACCAAAGTGTGTCCAGTAAAATGAACCATGGTGTAGAGACAGGGCAAGGGGATGTGATTTGACAAGGATTTAGAATGAATGATGGACTCTTACTGTTGTTATCATTTACAGAGTTGTGAGGTAATGTTATCAAATGTAGTGTGTGTGTGTGTGTGTGTGTGTGTGTGTGTGTGTGTGTGTGTGTGTGTGTGTATATATATACTACATTTGATAACATTACCAACATTACAACTATGTAAATGATTACAATACATACCATAATATATACTATATATATATATTATATATATATTATATTATTTTTATTGAAAAGATTAGGATTGCAATTCAGAGCATAAAATGGACGGATGAGCTAATCCGTGTTCTACACAATGTCGACCTCTTGGTTGTGCTCAAACCTTGGACTGCAGCATTTACCGATAAGAGCATCCTTTGACCGGTATGGCTGCGGCTCTTATGTTCAGCACAAGGAGGCGACACATGGTACCTTAATCAGCCCCAGCTGTCTCCTCCAAGCTGCTCGATCGCTAAAGTTTTGGAAGTGTGCGTTTAGAGCGGGATTGACTCTGAGTCAAGGATAGAACGAGAGGGGGTGCTTCGTGGCTTTTACACTGTAGTGTTTAACTGGACTCTCCAAATAACTTTTTGAACAACGGAAGAGCGAGTTAAACGAGAATTGCATAGTGATAAGGTGTTTTATTTTGTTTTGGTCCCCCCGAGTAAACATTTGCACGTGAGTTTACCGTTGTTGTAGTGGATGTAAAGGGACTAGACTACAGACGAAGGGATGTATGCAACTCGGGCAACAGTGACCCATCGTCCGGAGAGATGTCGATTTATTATCCTGGCAACCGTTTTACTACAAATTGTGGTAGAGATGGAAACAGTCGGTAAGGAAGCAATATTTTTTTTATATATATATTTTACTCAATTTGCTTGTGCTTTATTTGACATTTTATTTTGCAGTAAAACTCTGTAACACGCGTACATACTTTTTTTTTGTCAGTCAATTGTCAATTTAATCTCTACTATCATGCAAAATAGATGCATTAGCCAGGTGATCTTCTCTTTGTTTGAGACGTTTCACCATTGAGGTGCAAGAGAACCAATTCAAACATTGATTTAATTCCTCTAGAAGACAATGGGAACCAAAACAAGTGATGAAGAGGTTAACCATCTATCTCTCTCTCCCAGTTGGATTACCTCTGTATCTCATCATGAGTTTAGTTTGTTTAAATTTGCACAGATGCTCTGAATAACGTATTCATAGGGGTGAGATTAGATTAGTTGATTTGATGTGGTACACCATTTACTCTCCCAAAAAAAACTAGCGTTTGCATTGCTAAATGTTTGTTTGGTGGTTAGTATTACATGCCCCATGTGCCCTGTTTTATCAATAAGGCCTAAACCTTTATTTGATCATTATTGATGTTGCGCTGTTTAATTTGTTTAGCTGTGTTGGGATTATTTTAGTCCTCTATCTTTTTGGGATTATTTACAGTTGATTGTAGGGGTGTGAGGGGATTGTAGGGGTGTGAGGGGATAATGCAAGGGACTTCTGGCATGGCCCTCTCTTCCAGACAGGGAGCCGGAATGTTAATCCAAGATACTTGACGGAATGAGTTATAACTTCTTCAAGTGGGATTTTATGATGGAACGGGGAAGGGGGAAAAGGCGACCTCTTGTAACTGTTTCATATCTGGGCTCTGGAAAAGAGGAGTGCAAACAGCATTCTGCCATGATACAGTCGTATGCTTTAATAAGAGTCAAGGGGCTATAAATCATTTGGGTGGAACTGCATAGGCGGAGATCTCAAGACAGAATGTTGACACTAAAGGCACTTTACCTCTGAAAAAGCCTTGGCCGTGGGCTCCTTCGCTGTGAGCTTGACATCCTCCTTTTTGCCTAACTGAGCTCCCACTCACCAAATGCACGGTACACTCATTTAGGCACCAAAGGGGTGCATCTTTAAAAGCTTTCCACAGACTGAAGAATGTGCCAAAAAATGAGCGTGAATCTGGTGGGGGCAAAGGGGCTGCTATTTTGTACGTATTGAAAGGGTAGCAAGTCACAAATCCTCAATTTATCAACAGACAGACATAAATCATGTTTTTAAGAACTCTGTTCTCTCTGTCAATAGCGTAAACCACACTGTGTAAACCATGTGGTGCATTAAGAATAACCTACTACACTTTCGCTATTAACCTTGTGGGTTTGACAAGGTTCAATTGGGCTTTGTTAAAACAGAGTGCCAAGGATATGGAGACAACAATCATTTAATTGAATCTTCATGTACATAAAACATATACACAGCTCTTACTTCTGATGTTTATGTATTGTACTGATAAATTAATAAAAAAATAAGAACTTTTTTCCCCTCATTGTGACTGCTTTCAGTTAGGGTGTGTAGTGTAGGAAAACTTGGTTGACAGTTGTTTATCATTACTTTAAATTTCGTTGTTTCCCAAAGTGAGATAGTACATAATTAAAGATTCTTTGCACACAAGTTGCCATATGTTTCCTTCAGATCTTTGATTCCACTGGCACAATAATTTTCCTTTGACTTGACATTTGGAATGTTTCAACTGAGAATGCTCAGAGGAGTTTCTAAGATGGGGAGCAGAATGTATGAAGTTACCATTGTGAAACTGTACTTTGGGAGAGCCAAATGGGAAAAAGTCTAATTTCTCGAGACCAGGGATCTCTTAGGCCTTTTATTTATTGAATCTAAATACGATTTACTTATATCCTTATTCGCCCTCCTCCCAGAAGAGTTTGATAAAGATTTCTGCCCTGGAAGCTGAAGCCGAGCATGGAAACCCCTTTCCTGCAATTACTGTCTGCACTGGGGTTTAGACTGTGACGGGAGAAATCTGCACTGGATTGAGAATAGGCATTAAGAAACACACCAAGAACTTGGGCTCTGTTGATTAGTTTATTAAGGCAGAAAGTTAAAGATGTTAACTGGTGACAGCATGACACTTTAATGATAGCAACCAGAATCATCTGTGCAAGATGTTTATTAACGTGTGTCCCGCACAGCTTAGCACAATGTTCCAGAGAATACCACTTCATGAACAGAGATGAGAAGTCTCTCCGGCCTTTTTCACGGTTATTCATCAACATTAGCGTTTCTTTGGCTTACAAGCCTCTCTCTGCCATATTGCGTTGTTATTTTTACGTCATTGACTTTCACAGAGTCAGGGTGAAACATGGTTTAGGTTTTTTTTAAAGTCCACTATAAATGCGTGGGTGTAAATCTGGAAGGCCCTCTTTGCACTGCGTTAAGGACATAAAGAACCCTGTTGCATGCCGACCAGGCAAAGCCCTTGCCCAACACAATTAGGCCTTTGTATGTGCCACGCTCCCTTTGGAGCCCATAAATACTCGGCTCTTTATAGACTTTTCAGCCAAAGATTAATATTGGTTTAAAAAAAAGAAGAGAATATATGTATGACTTATCAGTCAACAGAAGGACTTCTTTTTAACACTCGTACTCTGACTTGACGTGAACATATCGGATTTCTATCCATGAAGAACCCCTTTATTCATTAATATTTTTACCTCTTCATGTCCATCTTGGAGTGGGTGTCTCATAAGCACTTGCCCAGGGCCGGAGCTCCAGCCATGGGGATGAAGCCCGAGTGTTGAACCTTATTCCCCAGCCAGTGGACGCTAAAGAAGTGATCTGAGGCGAGGTGGACGTATCACATGCACACATGACATGACGTCGGCTGGACGCTTTGGTGCTGGCCTTCCCCTGGCTCTCTCGCTCATGTTCTCTCTCTCTCTTTATCTGCTTCTCCCTCACTCTGTCACACACACACACACACACACACACACGTTCAAAAAGACTGACCTCCACACCTGGTGTGTACCTGGCTGGGTCAGTGTTCGTCTTGGCCGCTCCCGCCATCCTACTTGAGTGGCGGACTGTTTCTTGGCATGGTGTTAGTGTTTCCCTATACGCATTCTGAGTGCAGGAGAAGCCTTCAATGAAGGGATGGTTAACGCTTTGGCTCCTCCACCACCCAGCTCCAGCGAGCTCTCCCCACCGCCAAAGCCTACATAAAGCTTACGCTGCAAACCGTCAGATCGTCTTCCGCAGAGAGAAGGGATCAAACCACTGCCACTTTGAGTTGGTTAGGAGTATTTCAGTGCCTTTCAATTCCACAATGCTGCACTGCTTAGTGCTGGTCCCGTTTCCCCCTTTCTCTCCACCTCTGGTTTAATTGAGCTGGGTTGCACATTCTTCCAAAGTTGGCTCTGATGGGAAAAGCGTCTGGATAATTGACTTCCCATGCACCTAGACAGTGTTAAACCTCTTGCTAACAGGAAATGAAATTTTACAGGGATCTAATGACTTATGTTCAGAATGAGAAAATGTTAACTCAACATTTCCGCTTTACCAAAAATAGAGTGAGAGAGTCATTGCCTCCACTTTAAGCAGTATTAGACTTCCCCACTTATTTAAACCTTGTTGGTTTAACACACAAAAGTGTGTTTAGCTCTGCTTTTGCCTTCATTGGTTGGTAATTGCTATCAGTAGCCATAGAAACTATAATCCTGTTGTAGTTCCAAGCCTAGGAATTCTTTTCTCTTTGAAGATTAGTTTATTGGAAGAGGTTTAGGTTTAAGCTGGTTGGTTTAACAAAGCTGCTTTGGCCTCCAAATGTACCCTGTATGTTTGGTAAATATTAGCCGGAATGTTTAAGCTTTTTTTAAGCCATTGTTTTGTAAGGATGGTTGGGACGCTGATTTGTGCTGTGTTGTTTAGTTTTAGTTTTATGCTGTTCCTGTGAATCAATGTAAGCACCTTTATGTTACATAATCATTTCAGCCTCTTGGCGGCTGAAAAGTTGTTTTGATTAAAGAGGATTTTTTATCACCACTTACCTTGCCCAATTTGCATTTACACTGTTCACAGATTCCATTTTATAATTTTATAATGTACATATTCAAAAACAATGTTTTACATACTTTTATCCATATGTCTCTCAAAGTCACTTTCTCATGTTGCCCTCCATAAACATCAACAGAGAATGGCCACGCCACTCAAAGGTCTCTGGCCTGCGGTCCAGCACGAGCGGGCGCCGACCCTGTTTGTTTTAGCCTAGCCCTTTGTCACATTGTCTCCACGGCTGGCCAACAATTAGACAGCAGCCAGTGTTTGCCCAGCCACTTCATCCAGTGACAAAGGGACTGAAGGGGCCTACCTCTGGTTCAGTAACACTGACAGAGCAGTGCTGCTGGAGCACCACTCGTCTAGGAGGGGGCTGGAACAGTGTTTTTGCTAAGAGCTTGAGTGCGACTGTTCTCTCTTTTTACTCCTGCCATTCCTGCCTCAGTTGGATCAAGTTTAGTGTGCTTCTCAGTCGGTAAGTTTTTTTGGTTTCTTTATGGTGATCTACCGTTCTTCCTAACGGTTGGCAGGCGTGCCAGAACCACAGACTTTTAATTAACTTATTTTAACTTAATCATACTTTCCCTCTTTCCGTCTTTGATATAGCTCGCGGCGAAAAGAGACAAAGATGCTGTGACCACGCCATCAATGCCATCCAGAAGTGAAAGGCATAGTTAGGCTAATCCTCGAGTGATCAGTAGCCAAGAACCCAGCCGCGGCCGCCGAGGCCTCTGCCCAACTATGTGCCCGCGTAGGAGGAACCTCTGTTTGTGCGTGGCACCACCAGAGCTGAGGCCGAGGCCTGGATGATGCCTAAGACCGAGAGGGAAACGCTTTCAACCCCCTTACCCTGTCAGTCCAAGGAGTGTTCTCATTTTAAAGGGACGTCAGCCTATTTTGTGCTGACATTGCCACAACCATGGTCACAACAGAGGAGGTTAGCATGAGCTAACGTAGCTGCTACTGTCTGTATGTGTTCACCAGAAAACCAGAGGAGTCTTTTAAAAGGGGGTCTCAAACGTCTGATTTCTGAGTGCTGGTGAGCTAGGTGGAATGTGGCTGGATTCTGCTACTTTCCGCATCTGGATAAAGAGAAGAAGCTGCAGCCATGTATTCTCCTTTGTGTGTGTGTGTGTGTGTGTGTGTGTGTGTGTGAGACTATCTGTCCGTGTCTGATTGCATGTTCCTGGTTATGTGAGTCCACACTGTATTTCTGTGTGTCTCTCTCTCTTCCCTGTATGGGCTGCCAGGCCAGTAACGGGGCGAGACTCATGTAGGCAAACTCTGTCCTTAACCACCGGCGAAAATAAATCTCTGCCCGAGACCAGAAATGCGTTCATTTATTTTGTGGTATAAGGAATTTCACTTTGGGCCCCAACCAAATATTTTTTAGGTGGATCAAAATCTAAGCTGTGTGTTAAGGGGGAAACGTAGTTTACCCATTTTTTTTGATTTCCTCTATGCCGGCTATTTCATTTCCCTGTAGATGTTTATCAAAGCTGGCACCGGGTTTCTTGGTCCCTTGGAACCGACTCAAGTTCCCTTACTGGTGCTGCGTCACCCTCTGCTGTGCTGGAGCTCAGCTCCCCTGACAGCATTGATTTCAGCAGGGGCAGGAAATGAAGGTGCATCGCCCTCCGAGTCCCCCAAAGACTCAGGGAGGGAAGAAGAATTGTGAAGAGAAATAGAACTGGATAAATTGGAAGATTAAAAAAAAAACGGTCATGTAGGGAGGGAGGATAATGAAAAGGGGAATCAAGGGAGAGATAAACTGCCGTTGATTAATGACCGAGCCCTCGACTGGGGAGAGAAGAAGGTAGCTGAGAACGGGGAGGTGAGCCAGGGAAAAAGCAGTGAAGTGTGTTACACGCCGTGTGGAGAGGTCTCCGCAGATGCGTTTGACAGACAGTGGGCTTAAGACAACATTGGCCTGGGACGCTCCTGCCAATCAATGTCTGAGACAGACGAGGGAGAGACTGATACCACGAAGGAGAAAGGGAGATCATGTCTGTTAAGTTGTCGGATGGAAATAAATACATCAATATAGAGACGTAAATGGAGTGGAGGTCAGAGCAGAGAGAGAGTATGCCATGAAGTAAGGTGGAGAATAGAGAGAGAGTATCCCGTGAAGTAAGGTGGAGAGCAGAGAGAGAGTATGCCATGAAGTAAGGTGGAGAGCAGAGAGAGCGTATGCCGTGAAGTAAGGTGGAGAGCAGATGATTGCGTAGATGTCTAGTGGGAGGCGGGTGGATCTCTGCGTTCGCCGCTTCGCTCTTCATCAGAAGTCAATGATCTCCTCAGTGGCGGGGCCCTAAGAGGCTTAGGGCCGCGTGATTCCACAGGCTGTTTGTTTAACCTCTCCATGGCCGCATTACTAAGCTACACCCACGTTAGCTTACCTCCCAAAAACACACGTCCCTGCTGCAGTCTAACCGACATGTTCATTTCACTAAATAAGTATAATCTCGAGTAGATTAAATCATTAATATGTTTAATAAACACATTTATAGTATAATTGTAACAGTGTGCAGACCATGAAGGCATTTACGTGTCAAGTAACTCCACATCTCCAGTGCAGTCATAGCAACTGGACCATCGTTCCATCACACTAGATTAGAAATGAATAGTTCATTACTGTATTCTTCACTCACGTTAGCCGCTGTTTATACAGTCAGCATGCACGCGCTGCATATTGAGCCTTGGTAATGGCTCTGTCTGGGAGCTCTGCAGCCCCAGGGCCCGACGGCGCGGTGCTCTGCTCCGGTGTGCCGCGGAGAGAACCCCTCTCCCCGTTATGGGCCTGGCAGATTATTATTTCTGACATGCACCGTTGGACTGCTGATTTGGTATGGCCCCACGGCCCCACGGCCCCACGACCCCACAGCCCGCCCTGGGCCCATACACCGGACCGTGATTCATGGGTGTTTGAGTGCGAGTCCAAACAGTGAGCCGGTCGAGGCGGGTCTCCCTGTTATAGTCTGCCTTGGCGGGAGCCTTGGCGCTAAAGAAACCCCTGGGTGAGAGTTTGGCCTGCCGGGGAGCCTGGTTATGGGAGTCCCACGTCAGCCTCTTCCAGTGTCAACCTCCTCTTTCCCTGTTGGTCTTTTCTTATTCTTTCACCTTTCAGCCCCTTTCTATTTTTTATTATCAAACTCTTCAAACTTTTTGACTTTCTCTCTCTCTATTCCTTTCTCCCCATTCGTTCATCTCTCCAAACACTGGCAAAGGGCCCGTTGTTGTAAAAGGTAGCTGGTGGTGTAGACTGTGTCCTGGGGCGTGTTCTGTCCTGTCCCCGTTGTGCTTGTAGTCAGGTGGGGCTGTGGCCACCAGCCAGGACCATGCAGCTGTGACCCCCTGTCCTCCCTGTGCACCTCAGCTTTATTAGCCAATAGACAGGACAAACCTGATTTAGCATTGTGTGTGTGTGTGTGTGTGTGTGTGTGTGTGTGTGTGTGTGTGTGTGTGTGTGTGTGTGTGTGTGTGTGTGTGTGTGTGTGTGTGTGTGTGTGTGTGTGTGTGTGTGTGTGAT
>JAVQIZ010187782.1:0-17831 GCA_036023535.2 Galaxias brevipinnis
CGTACCACTTCGCAGTTGCTGGATGCCTGTGAAAATACATATACATTTACATATACACACACATAATATATATATATATATATATATATATATATATATATATATATATATATATATATATAATGTATATATTTTTTTTATAAACTCACAAGTCAGACAAAACAAATGTTCCAAATAACATTTAAGAGCTTACAGATATTTTGTTCTTGCCAGATTTAAATTTTTATTGTACTATATTACTTTGACAAAAATCGAACCTGTTTGAAGTTACGTTTCAAAAAATAATAATAAAAGGTTTCAAATGGCAGAAAGGGCAAATATTCTACAATACCAAAATTAAACAAGTGCACTCTTGCAGAATGGACAGTACAAGAGCCCTCTGATTGGTCAAATATATGTTTATGGAGCCATCTTGTTAAAATCCCTTAACTTCAGCTAACATATGTGGGTAACGACAACTAGTCATGCAGGTTATACAAAGTTAAAACAAAATTAAGCTTCAGTTTTTTCCTATAAATAGCATGGCTGTTTAACATAAGATAGCAATGCAATACTCTTTTTTATATATATATACCGCCACTTAATTGCTAAGGATAAATTCCTGTCAACAACCTGCCCTTTTCTAAAAGTGTCCAAATACCCATGACTGGAATCCAAAGCAAATCAGACAACAGATTCAGATCAGGTAGCAAAACTCCTTATTCATTGGGCAGCTCAGTCTCAGCTGGGAGGGGTATGTTGCTATAGGTACCAGCCACACTTGTATGTGTATACTTTCAGGATGACTCCATCGGAACTGAATATATACATCTAAATGAGCATTTTTATGCCGAGTTTAAGCTCAGAGCTTATCATCACTATAAAAAGCATTGCCACCAACTTATTTATTTTTATACTGCCTTTTGTCTTAAAAAAAAAAAAATCAAAGAGTTAACAGAATTCAATTCGTTAAGAAACTCGGGTCTATGTACGACTAATGGTTGCATCATAAATATGATGTTTTCATAATGTTACCATAATTTAATTTGAAGACTTTTAAAAAAATGTTTATTCTACTTAAAAGCCACATTCTGAAAACACAGATAGGCCTACTACTGCTATAGTGTCGAAGGTGCCCTCTGAAGGAGGCAGCACATTTCATAAGACAGGAATCTAGACCTGACATTTCCTAAGTGAACATGCTTAATGTTCACGCACATCACAGAGATGTATCAAATAAAAATAAAATAATCATCTCATCACTTAAACGGTTTTTGGTGCTTTTTAAATCTTCTGGCATTAGAGCAAACCAATCATGAGAAGTAAATGGTAGAAGAAATGTTCACAATGAATCATAGGAAGTTCAATGCCAAACTTTCTGTGACTTAAAAGAAAACGTCTTAAAGCCAATTTTAAGCACATACAAGTAGTTCAGGTTTACTAATCACCCATGGTAAATGAACTGGGCGTTATGCCTAGAATAGTAGACTGGTCAATTCTTATTATAGTAATACATTCCCTTGTAATATCTATGAAATCACAAGTGGCGAATATCTATGACGTTGTTTCATTAGTTGGCTTTACCTAACCAGAGCATGTAGATTATTAGACTTGAGTCAAACACGGGGGACATGTAGTATTCATTGAACCAATCTCAATGTGTTTAGAAAGTCAGTATTACAAACAACATTGTTACAGCCAACGTTTGCTAACGAATTGTAGCTACCGGCATATCGGTCTGTTAACGTCACGTTAAATTGTGAAACTGCAGAACTGTATCCCAATGTTGGCTCTAAAACACGAGATATGTTGGCAAAGATATGAAACTAAACGTCCCATCTCGGCCGGCTACTAAGAGCAATCTCACTAGCTAACGTTATCAAACATTACAAGAAAAGCAAATATGGCTAACTTTACGCTAACGTTAGCTGTATCTATACTGCTGCATGATTCAGTTAACAGTCCTAACAATTTGAAAGCGTAAATATTCGGTTGAATTATGTTACACGACCATGCACGCGACATGTTACGCCTCCTTAAAATCTTTACACAATTTTAAATAATGAATCGATGTAATGTTATCATGCAGGATAATGTTAACGTTCCGGTAAGCACTTAAGAAACGTCCAGTTAGCTTCAAAGCTAGCTTTCATCCTAGCAAGGAAGCCATGCGGTGCACCTGACCAGACAGGCTAGCTTGCAGATCCCAGCATTTGGCTAACCTAACAGATAACTCGCTGATTAATATATAGCCATTATTTTGAGAAGTCAATTCACTGTTACTCAGGTCTACCATTACATCTAACGTAACATTTTGTTTATACATTTTACCACTGATCCCAAATGAACCAAATATTACCCAACGTTACTTATGACCAAGTAATTAATCTAATGTTAGCATTACAACCGGAATAAATCCAAGGCCAATCCCTCCATCAACCCTCCCGCCTTGGAAAAGCATGTTGTTGGCTTGGTTAGCTAGCTCGCTACTACTAGCTAAAGTGGATCAAGCATTAACGTATTTTATTTTATCTACGGCACACGCTCATTTACCACAAACTTACATTTCTCGTGGTCGTCTTGCTCTCAATGATATGAATTATTCGAAAAATTCGCTATTCTATTTCTGGGTGCTGGTTATTGTGTCCACGCATATACTGCAAAGCAACCGTTTCGATGTCTGCGTATCGGCCGATAAGTGACGCTGCTGACGCATTCGTGGGGCGCGCACCACTAGGTAGACTTTTCTAGAGCTTTTACAACACAGCTGCCGGTGACGTGCAAGTACGACAGCATTCATCCGCCCCTTTGTGGCAACTTCAAGAAATACAATTGTATTAACCCCATATATATTCCTTTAAATTAAAGCTGTCTAAACCTACATCAAAAATCAAATCTTAATACAAACAAGTTACTCAATTGCCATACTAAGTAGGATTATTCACAATGAAATAGTTTACCTTCCCCTCCCTAGAATTTACTTAAGAAGTTTCGCTGCTCTTTAGATCTATCCAAAGGTCTGCGTCCACGATGGTCAGCTACACCTTTTCATAAACTAATCCAGTTTCATATTGAATTGATATTCTTGAATTAGACCAGCACACATCATAACTTGTATTATTTTAATGAATTAATGACCAATACAAGGGTTGCGCAACGTCCCCAAATGATTCATATAAAAAATAAACAGACAAATATTAATTTGACCAAGCCACAACTTTATTTCCATCTTGGGTATAAATTGTACAAACTATAGATTAAATCAGCAACCTTTCTTGACCCCATTTGCCTCCAATCCTCTACATTGTCAATTCCTGTGAAGAGAATTTAAAATAATGTTGTTAATGTCCTTAAGGAGCCACTATATGGTTCTGTATTTTTATTAACTCTTCTCAGAACAGAAAGGTTGGCTTCATTATTCTCAGAAGAACGAAAGTCACTGTATCAATCATCATGGAAAGAGTTCATAAAATATTTTACTAAAAAACAACTTAAAAAGTAAAAAACTAGCTTTGAACTGAGTGAATGTTTTGGACCTTACCATGATGGCATTGACAATGTCGTTGTTGTTGTTTTTCAGGGCACGTACAGCCTTCGCTCGCGACACATTGGCTTGTGACATAACGAGTTCGATGTCCTTCACCTCCACCCCGGTCTCATCAACCTGTAAATAAACAAAAAGTACACAAAAACAAATGTTACATTAAACAGTTTGAGAGCTTATAACTACGTATTATGCAGGAGCAGCTTGCTGCTAATGTACACATGCCAACAAAGGAAGCCCTTACCTCTTCCTCTTCGCTCTCCTCCTGTACGGTGGGCGTCTGTGTGTTTTCCTGGATGTTTGAAACTGCTTCTCCCTGTACCTTGAACTTTTCTGCGGCAGCCAGCTGGGCTTGCTGGGATAGGTCCTCAATCTGTGTCGCATAGCAGAAGTAGGAAGAAAGCATTGAGTATCGTAACCAGGCAAATCCCTCCGATTACTCAAAACACATTTGTTTCCCATTTATTAAATGGGACTCTGATCGATGAAATACAGAATGTGCAAATCATGTTTATACCCTTAGAAAGAACTGCTGAAACTTCACTATACAGAGCCAGAGAACTATAAAGCAATTACATCCACTGGACATAATGCAGGCAGGTTGCATTACCTTAGCTTCACCGAATACAATGTATGTGTCTGATGCAGGGCTTTTGTAGACGTCTGGTTTAGTAATGACAAAGAGGATGTTCTTGGACTTGCGAATGGTGACCCTGGTTACACCCGTTACCTGCCTGAGACCAAGTTTAGACATTGCCTAGAAAAAGACAGAGTAAGATCAGGGTGATTAAAAAACAAATAACTTAATAATACACATTAAAGTGTTACAATTTAATTGTGCACAATACAATACAATATTTATTTAATTTCAACAACGATGCGTGTTGGGTACACCTACATGTTTTACTTGTAGTTGACGCTAAATAATCATATACTAACATATGACAAGAAAGGGAAAAAAAAGCAGGATGTTACCTTTCGTGCCTTCTTTTCACTACGGCTCTGTTTGGCTTTGCTAACTGGTTCCTCATCTATTTCGGCGGCAGCTGCAAGCTGTGTAACACAACATAACACCAACATTCAGACTTAAGAATGAGACCCCTGAAAAAACAACTTCACTGGCAATTGTGAATGTGAAATATCAATATAATTATTTTCTCTTCTCAGAACAGAAGTTGGCTTCAGAATTCTCAGAAGAACGAAAGTCACTGTTTCAATCATCACTGAAGAGTTAGGGCATCACAACAGCATAAGCTAGGTTGTGCAAGCTTGTGTGAACCATTAGGAATAAAATCAGCAGAAAATAATGTGGCAGAACATTCATTATGGTAATTTGAGTACGTCTCTCAGAAAAAATCCTGCTGAGGTAAACTCTCACCTGAGCCTGCTGTGTCTGAGTCTGTGCAGAGTCCTGTTCCTCCAGATCTGGTACAGACTCATCACTGTCTGATTCAGTGCCAGACCCTGAGAACCCACCCCAAAAAGGCATTAGTAACACAATACAAGCTACTCTTTTGAAACTCAACTTCATATTAGCAACGATCCTAAAAGTAGCCAAAGTGAAACCTGAGGATTGCAAATGCATTACGAATGAAAATTATATTTTCATATAATGCTAAATAATGTAAATGTGTAGTTGAAATCATTGAATTGCACTGAAAAAAAAAATCATTATGTGAATGGAAGTTAAAACTCCAAGTTTAGAAATGCAAGTAATTCAAATAATTTTACCCTTTAAAAGAAATATAAAATTTACATGTGAAATTTGCACAACCATTAACAGACCAACCACATTACCCTCAAAAATCAATTGCTCTTTTACCCATCCAATCAATCATAAAAATAACATTTAACAATAAACATTTACCAATAGAATAATCAACAGGAAACGTTATGACTTAGTTTTGGATCTAAATTTGATACAGGAAAAGTATTAGGAGTGCTGATTAAACCGACTACATCTTTGAAACAGGCCAGTTTTGAGGTTGTATTTCAAGCAATGCTAATGTGAACAAAAACTTGAGAAAAGACATACTACACAAATACTATGAGAAGTCAACATATTACCAGAATAGGGAGGGAAAACACTCAAGGGACAACACAGTAAAGATAAAGAAAAGAGAAATACCCTTGTCGTTCTTGATCACAGGCTCCACCTTAGCAGGTGTGGAAATCTGTTTAGGGGCTGGTGGGACTACCTCCACTGGAGCAGGTTTAGGGGGGGCTGGCTTTGCAACAGCCTCAGCAAAAGTAAGTTTAGCTGGGGCAGCAGCAGGTTTAACCTCAACAGGTTTAGGTGGAGCTGGCACAACCACAGGTTCAGCAGCTGGCTTGGTATCAACAGGTTTGGGAAGGCCTGGGACAAGATCAGCTTCTAGCTCAACAGCAGCCGGCTCAGATTCAGCTACTACACTGACTTCAACAAGTTTGGGAGCTTGGGCATGGTCAGCAATAACCTCAACAGGTATAGGGGAAGTAGAGGCAGGCAAAATTACTTTCTCAGCTGTAGGCTTAGCCTCAACAGGTTTAGGGGTAGCTGGTCCAGCTTCTATTTTTGCCTCAGTTTCAGGAGGAGCAGTAACAATGACTGGTTCAGCAGTGGGCTCGACCTCAACCGGTTTAGGAGGAGAAGCAACAATGACTGGTTCAGCAGTGGGCTCGACCTCAACCGGTTTAGGAGAAGTAACAATGACTGGTTCAGCAGTGGGCTCGGGCTCAACCTCAACCGGTTTGGAAGGAGAAACAGCAACGACTAGTTCAGCAGTAGGTGTGACCTCAACCGGTTCAGGAGAAGTAACATTGACTGGTTCAGCAGTGGGCTCGACCTCAACCGGTTTAGGAGAAGTAACAACGACTGGTTCAGCAGTAGGTGTGACCTCAACAGCTTTAGGTGGAGCAGCAGGTAAAATGACCGGTTCAGCATCAAGCTTGTGGTCAACCGCAATAGCTTCAGGGGCGGGAGGAGGTACAATGACAGGTTCAGCAACAGGTTCGCACTTAACCTCGACCTCAACCGTTTTAGGGGGTGCTGGAGTAGGCAAAACTACAGGTTCAGCAGTTGGCTTTGCGACATCTTCAACCGGAAAAGGTTTAGCGGGAGATGATGTAGGTTTTGGCACCTCTTTTTGAACAGTAGGGGCCAAGACCGGCATCTTGACTGGATGTTCAGGAGGAATAAGGGGGGGCAGGTCATCATCCAGATCATAGAGGGGTGTGGCAGATTTAGGCAGTGCATCCTCCTTAATCTCAACTGGTTTAGGGGGGCTGGTGGCGATAGCATCTGAAAAGGAAACTGGGGCTGGAGCAGCAGGCTTTGAAGTCACTTTAAACGCCACAGGTGCTGCAACAGGCTTAGATGGCAAGGCTGAATAAAGCTCAGGAGCAGCAACCACAGGAGCAGTTGTAGCCTCAACAGAGACAGCTTTGGCGTCGACAGAGGTTGTTGCAGCGACAGGAGCTTCAGTAGTAGAAGGCAGGTCAGAAGGAACAAATGCCTTTCCTTTCCTAGCCTTTACTTGTTTGCCAGCCTTTACAACTTTTGGGGCAGTACGGCCACCCTCACTGGCTGGACTATGCCCTCCAGGTGAATAAGCTAGGGGAGATTGTGGGGTTGAGGAGGTGGTGGACTTTGGAGAAGTAGGAGAAGAGGAGGAGGCAGACATTGAGGATCGTTTTCTTCTGCCAGGGACAGCCTTTGGGGCAGAACTGGATACACTCTGGGCATCTTTGTCCTTTGGCTTGATTGGGCCAGAAGGAGCTTTGGGTTGTTGAGAGGTAGCCACACTTGCTGGGGCAGGAAATGCGGCTGAATGAAACACATGTATTTTAAAGGTTGACAGAAGAGTGACAACTTTACCCATGCGAGTTAAATGATCAGAAAACAAGCAGCACCTTGCCTTTCCAGGGTTAGAAGAAATGGAACACCACACAAACCTAATTTGCCATCAAAACTTGTTGCAAAGCACCACTCAAAATTAATCTACAGGTTACTTTTTATGTACCCAGACAAAAACAATTTAAAACCTTTAGTCAGTTAGTCTTGCGCATTAGTGTAACTTCAAACTCACAAAACAATAAATTGCATCCACAAGACGCAAAGTGAACATATAAAAGCAAAACATTGATAGTAATACTAGTTGCACAATTTTACTGGTGCAAACTAAGGGTTAGCTCAGATTTGTATTAACATTTATCAAAGAGGCTTACGCTGAATCAGTAATCATTCAGGAACATTACAGAATTTGGAACTTAAATTTGAGAAAATAGGCTACAGTTTTTATTGGGAATAAAAATATGAAAATAGGTATTATTAACTGTAAATATTTAAAAGAAAAAGTACTATGGTGTAAAAACTGTGGAGAAGACCATTGGTATAGTAACTTTGTAACACGCCAACAGACAAGAGCCAGGGGAAAATAGTGTGACAGAAAAGCCAGAGAAGGGACAGTTTATCTTAGACAGAGGCAAGAAAGTTGTGGTTACGTTAGGAACGACGATACACTGGCCTGCTTCAAGGTGATACAAGATACCAACACACCGTAACTTTGGATCCTAGTTTAGTCACGGTAAAATTAGCATTTTCCATAAAGCAATAACAATTTCAATAAAAAAAGTTGTCCGTAATATAGAATACAAATGCGTTAAGAGGGAAAAACAGGTCTGAAATGGGTAGCTGCTCTTAAAGAGGGGTAAAGCAGCTTTAACTGCACACATAACCAACCTGACAGGTGCCTGTTGGAGAGGGATGGGCCTGCATTGTTTGATGTCACCTTCGTCTGGATGGGCTCACAGACTATGGCAATTGGTTCTTTTTCAACAACAATTCCATTTTGAGAGGCCACGTCCACGGTTTCTTGAAGGATGTCCAGGCTAGCATTCTTCAAATTTTCAGTGATAATTTCTACTGCAGGCACTGGGGTAACCTCTGCCTTGCCATCCACAACATCTGCTACAGGCTCTTCAGCAGGCAAAGCTTCATCAACGGGCAAAGCTTCATCAACGGGCAAAGCTTCATCAACAGGGGGCTTTTCAGCCATTACCGTGGTCTTTTCTGCAACATCTTCTTGACTGGCAGCTTCAGTGGAATTCATCACTTCAGCTTCAATGGGTGCCTCAATTGTTTCTTCAGCTACATCAATGATTTCTTCAGCTACATCAGCTGGATCTTGAATGACTGGTTCCTCACTAGGAGCTGCAAATTGTTCCAAAGTGGCCGCAGGAACTTCAATGGGTGTTTCTTCTGAGACAGATGCTTCAATCTCAACAGTGGATACAAATTCTCCAACCACTTCCGGGGCAGAGAATGGTTGACAAGAAACTGCCTCAAATTTCAATAGTGGTTGAGAGTCCATCACTAGCGGAACAGGAAGTGGTTCTGTAGGCAAAGAACTCTCTACTGGTGTTGTCTTGGTCACATCGGGTGCAGCCATCTCAAAGGGAGCTGAGACACTTAAAACCCCCGGAGCTGATAGAAGGAAGAGGAGCAGCAGGGGTAGGGTAGTAGTCACAGCAATAGTGTGAGGAGCAGCTATTTGACTTATTTAAAAGAGAGTATAGTAGAGTAAAATAGTGATCAAGCAGAAGGTTTGTGGTTTGTGTGTCAAAAGAACCAATGTGAGGTGGTTTGGGGATGCAGACTCAGTTATCCAGTCGACATTGGCCCAAAAAAGGTGCTGTGTACGCACTTAAAAAAGGATAGGTGACCATGTCCCATATACCATGCAGTGCCTAAATTTCTAGGAATTTTTTAAGAAAACCTTTAAACCCAAAGTATGTGAGTGTAAGAAGTAGATCGAGTCACGGCTAAATAATAAAAGCATATTCAATACATTTACATACTTAATAAAATACACAAGTCAAAATGCCCCTGGTGGGGACATCCATGCATATTTAACTTGTGAAACCTCAAAAGACCCGCATAGACTGAGACCTAAAGATAATTGTGAATTACATAAGAGTCTGAGCCTGTGGAATAATGTTTTTTGAGATTGTTCAAACTATTTCCCAAATCACTTCCCCATTCATTTCAAAGGAAAGTTGTCTAATCATGAAGGACAGCACTTATTACCAATGATAGTGTACTTTCCAACCATTTTCATTCTAAATTCTGCTTATTTCTGTAAAGTGTAATAGGCAGGCCTAAGGGACTATTCTTAATACTGATAAAAATTGCTTCGTTCATCCACTGTGCGTAGAGCGTGAGCATAAACTCACAGGTGTGTCATCGCATAAAAATATCATCCATGTTTTCACGTGCAGCATCTTGTAGAGATTCAAGCAACTTAACACTGAATACCGTTGGGAGTCTTCTTACAATCTGAAGATGTTTTTTGTAACAATTTTAACCGTACCATTAACAAACCAACCAAAGACCACAATCTCGACACAGAAAAGCAAGACCTATACATTAAAGCAATGAGTTTGCTTGAGGCACTATGAGGAAGTCTTTGAAACGCTCCTGGTAACTTGTAGGCCCAAAAACCAAATGAAAATGAATGAGAAAATGATTTCAGACTTTGCAAATAGTCTCATCAACAGAACCGTTTTAAAAACACATTACAAACCCTTCAATTGTTAAATAATTTTTTTTTTTTTTTAAAGGAATACTGTGTGAGTAATTCGGTGGGTGGAAGTGACGTTAATTGATGAGGTACTTTGCATGGAAAATACTTAAACATTACCAATAATGTAAGATAATTTTTTATTGATATTTGCCTCCTCAGTAGGTTTAGCTGTCCAAATTACATTGTTAAGTGCGGTTGGTTTCATAAAAAGTATAATCGTGCAAAAAATGTATACCATTAACAATTCCTCGTGCATGTGTCACAACCCAATTATCACAGCAGCCACCACAGACAATAAGTAGTTTAAAACAGGGTCCTGGTTAACCCTTCCGAACTACAGTGAAAAACTGGCCATTGTCTTTTTCATTATAAAGATGACCAATCTTTTTTTATGACCAACGAAGTCTTGATGATTTCCTGTTAAAAAAAATTGATATCTACAGCTAAGCAACAGCTTAGAGTTAGTTAAAAGCTATTGGAGCTGCAGCAGGAAAAAAAGTTTACCCATGATTAGGGGAGGGAGTTGATGCCTTAATTACATTTTATAAAATGAACAAGACTATCTAGACGGAAGCCAATACTAATACCCATTGGAGAGGTGGTACAGGCCACTAGATTAAATACTTTTTTTTGTTTTTTAAATCAACACACCAATATTCATGATATGCTGCAATTCGTGGGACTAGTTGGGAACATTGTAACATTTCCCAGCCCATCACCAGTCAAACTATCTGTCAAGTTCTTGCTATAGCAAAGCAACTGTTAATGAGCAGCTGTTGACTGATTTTTTTAAAGGACATTCATTGGCCATTTGAAAGCTGCAGTTATTTTTGAGTTCCAGGACCCGGTTTGATCAGTTTAGTATGCATCATGCAAAATATGTTTAAGTTTATACATACCAGTCTCAACTAAAGGTTGTTGCATTTCCTGCTCAGTAACAGGGACCGTTTCTGTGGCTTCGCCAGGCATGCTTGTCTGAGGGGAAAATAAAGTCGGGCTTTAGTGAAAAACTTACAATAACATGATTTATCATCTTCACTGGGACTTGATTGTTCATGGTATTATATGTATACTAACCATTTATCATTATTGCTTCCGAAAGCTAATTCATACTCAAAGAGCATTTACTTTCTGTTATGAAGGGTGCTGAAAACTCATGCCTAGACTTGAGCCTGGATTTGCTTGATAACGTAAGCTAAGTGTGCTAACTGAACCATTCACACGATACCATATGAATAACGGCAAACATGTTTAAAATTGAACATTTGTCTACAATGCTACTTTGTCCTTATCAGAACACCACTATTTCACCCAGCAAGAAAAGGAGCCACAGTAAAAGCACAACTATAAAGTAACGTTAGTTATGTTCCCCCATTTTGAGCAAGCATTGGCAGCGAAAACCGAATGTTTTCAGTATATACAAGTCGGTACCTATTAATATTTGTATCAGGGAGACCACAAAATTCGAATTAACGGGACCAATAACATTTAAACTATGTAATTATGCGTTGAATTCGTAGATGGAGGTAGATTGTTGGCGGAGACACTTACCAGGTCAAGATACTATATCCAAGATGGCTGTGAGAGAGAACTTGTGACCCCGGTCTGCCGGTAATAATCCATATAACACTGCCTTCTTCTTCCGGGTTGAAATTGTTTTCTTTTTGTATGTGAGAGGGTACGCAGCTAGTTTACACCGATTGCCACCTGAATGATATGTGTAGCTCAAGACGATACTGACCAGCTGCCCAGGCAAAAAGTCTAATCTAGAGATTACCCCAACACAGATAATCAATCTAGAGCTATTCTTTATTTCTCCTGCAAAACATTTCGATTTTTTACAGGGTGTCTTCAACAAGAACCTGTGGGCTACCTGCTTAAAAACAGAAATGGCAAACGCTCAATTAATCTTGAAAATAGATTTTCTGTTATCACAAGTTTTATTTTTGAATCTTTCAATAAACCAACATTTGTGAGAGCACAAACAAATGTAAATAAACAGGGAAAAAGCGGACCTATGCTCATTAAAATAATTCTCAAATAATCAACAGAATGTTTGGCAAAATCAGAACATTTAAAGAGAATCATAAACATTGTGTAAGCCCTTATATGTCAACTGCTTTCTCTTGTAATATGAGATGATTCAGAAGTCCTTCTGAAAATCTGCAATAAGAATAAAACATGGTAATCCCAACAACTTCAATGTCACATTCTTCCCCATAATGTATTTTGTCAAGAAATAAATTCAAACCCACCACTTTTCCTAAGAAGTTCTCCTTTCCGTGAGCGAGCCAGCCCTTCCACAAACTGATCAAACAGTTTTATATACATTGCCAAGCTTGTTCGTTTGTAATCTGTGTAAAAAGAAAACCAGGTGAGCCACGTCTTACTAAATTAATTAATTCTTGGCAGCATACCACAAGAAAAATGGCATGCAGGAGGACTCTAATTTAATGTTGTTGTTGTACCTCTAATCTTTTTTCTTTCTCCTGCTTCCTTTTCATTGTCTTTGTCTTTGGCCTCTTCATCATCCTCTTCTGTTGTCCTGGGTCGATCAAGCTCTTCACAGATTTGACTGTAAAGTAGTACTAGGCAGTATGAAACATACTATAGGTCAACTATGTAAGCAGAAAGCCAGTGACAGTGACTTTGGTGTTACCTTATTGTGGGCACAGCAAAGGGATCAAATGTATCCAGTTCTCTCAGATTGATCGGAACAGAGATACGTCCTATGTAGTGACACGAAATACAAATTAGTTTAAATTTAAATAAAACAGTTAGCAGAGAACACATATGATACCTGTTTTGTTTACCTGTTTTGGGGTGGACGCTGAAAGGGCTCTTCAGCAAGTGGTTCACTCCTTTGCTGACATTCACATCCAGCCGAGGGTAACAATACTGCAGCATGATCTCTTTCTCAAAGTAGCAACCCTTCTTGGTAGTAGACTGGTTGAACAGAGGGTCAAACAGAAAAGAAATGTCCTTATAGCAGGGCCTTATATGTTACTCCTTATTGTATGGTAATATAAGTCATATTTCAATAGGCCATACATTTATAAATAGTACAAAAGTATAGTAAAGCATGAAATGTGCATGCAATGTGCAAAACAGATACATTTGATTTGTGAAAAGTACAATTCTGTACCCGCTTTTTAGCAACAAGAGCATTGAGAATTCCCCAGCGCTTCTCAGGGTTCTTTTCAGTCTCAAAGTCTTGCACCAGTTGGTTTTTGATATGTGAGGAACGAGTTAAGGTAAGGCAGTGTAAGAGATATTACAATAGTTCCAATCACAAACATTCCTCTAGATGGCATCAATACAGTTTTGTGTATTTATAACAGTATTTGGGGTCAAGGTGGTTTTCTTTAAATCTTGATGATGTGACATTAATCTCAAAATAGAATCTGTATTTTTGTGAAATATTAAAATTATGAGAAAAAAAAGATATCTTCAGGGAGCAGCGCTAGAACTTTGTCTACAGTCTTCTTGCTGCCCAGTAAGTCTTGTCCCTGTAGTGCATACTTGGGAAAGTAGTGCTCCACTACATTTAGGGACTCTCTGTAAGAGTTAGATGACACAACACAGTCAGTTCAACACCATAACCCAGCACCACCACACAAGCAATTGGGATCTATGACCCCTAACAGAACAAGATAATAGTATAGTAATAGTGATATTAGGTGGGTGCTTATAATTCTCACTTGATTAAAGGATGAATTGGATCTGTCAGCACTACCTTCCTTATGGTCTCGTCACCACCCTATAAAACCCCCAAAATATATTGTGACGTAATATTACACAATATTTCCTCTAAGTTAAGATTCCTGCTTGTTATTGTTGACCAATAATGTTACCTTGACTAGGCTGAGGTATTCTGCCACAGCAGAGCGTGCAGCTACAGACAATTTCCTTGCAGCCTCATCACACACCCAACAATGCACTCCTCTTCTACCAGAGTATACCCACAGGCAGTGCCGGAAGCCAAAGTCATCTATAGTGTAGGAAAAAAAAGTGTATCACAAACATTTCAACTCACAAATGTTTTTGTTTTATTACATGTGTATATATATATATATAAAATGTTTTAGAAACTAGCTCACCTCGCAGAGCCCTGTTTAGAATGCGGATTGCAATAGTCATCAAGGTCCAGCATTTGGGGCAGATGTCTGCAGCACTGTGAATGTAACGTAACAACATTAAAAAAAGGCTTGGCTAGTATGGTAACAGCATTGCAATAACATACATTACTGAGACCATACAGATACATTTAAAGTGGATGTAAAGCAAAGGAAGCCTATAAATCACCTGCAGCAGCTTCTGACATCGTCATAGTCTGTCATATCTATATCAAACACCAGCTCCTTTTCCAATGCCTGGAATGATCCAGACTTAACGGTGTTGTGTTGACTGGGCTGTGGGTGTAAAAAAAAAATCAAGTTTACAATTTAATACCTGATCATACTTATGCGCACAGCAACACGGCCAGATGTCAAATTTACTGACAAAGAAGGATTTTAATAGAACGAAACAGTGAATGAAAAGTAAAGGGAGGATTAAGTTGTTTTTTTATAAGCCAGGTATACTCATACCCTATGACTATAAACAGCTCCAACGTCAATCTTGTAGGGGTTCATCTTCTGCATCTCCTTCTCCAGGTCACTCTGTGTACTGAAGGACTGATATCGAACATATATGTCATCCTTCAATGTAAAGGAGAACTCTCGGTTTTGGAAGTAGTTTTTCTGCACTGTGAGGACACATCATAAAAAAATGTATCATTGGACAAACGGGCTAGAATCGTAATAGTACGTAAAGTTACTATTTGTTGCACATATGATCTAGGATCTCCGTAGGGGCACCAACGCCAAGGTGAACAACACAATGTTCAAAAGCCTTGACTGACAGGATAAAAGGCAGAGGACCAGGCACCACGCATTACTTGAGAGAACCATGGGTAAGCCAGGGAAGCTAGCTGCAAACAAATTCCATTGTGATAAAACTCAATGGCGATGCTGATGTCAATTACTATTGACTGTGTATTGTTGTTAGGTGCACACGCCTTGCAATCACCAGATTTTAACAATCTCCTACGTGGTTTGTAATTGATTTTTACAAGAAGCTAGCTTACAAATCCTAAGCGTATACAGAAGGAAAAATTAAAGACTTACTAGAACTATTGTCGACTAAGAAAGGAAGTCAGGGATAAGGTAAGGTTAACGCTAACTAGCTAGAACAGCAACACTTACATCCTCCATAATTCAGCCATCGGTAGTATTGCGAGAATGGAAACAGTCTGCGGTAGTACAGCGGTAATAGGTCTGGCAGTACAGTTTGGTCGTAATCTGGGGTTGGCATTTTTGACTTTTGAAAGTAGATGACAAGGTGAGGTGTCAGATGATAGGGGCTATAAAGTATAACTAAAAATACAGAACTATTCCAGTTGAACAACTGCGAGAATTCAATCGGAGAACGCGCGAAAAACCGATAAAGGGAGGAGACACGGAAGGAACACGTGGGACACACGTAGAGTTCATTGGATATGAAGTTCAGAAATGTAAAAAAAAATAAAAATAAATGAAAGAGGTTTTGACGCTCACGCTGTGATTCAGTTAAAACGGACTCTAATTTCACACTCTTGCCAAATGTGTATGATTACTATTATACGACAAAAACATATTATAACTGCATTTGGTATGATTTAATTGGCAACCTAGCCAACTTCTGAGATACTGATTTTTTTTTTTAATCAGTCTAAACAGCGAGTTTATCTCACTGCATAACATGGTAGTTGTGATCTTACTCTTAGTTTACAGAAATTTGGACAAGCATTGTTTGCAGTGCACTTTTATCTATGACCGGTAGAGTGCGATATAATGTAATCTCTTCCCATCTCTTGCCCAGCCATTGTCTGGCTCCCACTACCCTGAACTGCAGCCATCTGTGCAACTTATTAGGAGTTTTGTGTGTGTGTGTGTGTGTGTGTGTGTGTGTGTGTGTGTGCGCTTGCTTGCTTGCATGTGCTAGATTAACGCGTAGAGCTATTAGAGTCTGACCATGCAAGGCCTGACCTTGCCCTCTCTTGTGAGCCAATATGTGCCAGTCTCCAGGCCTCACCTGACTGGGGTGGTGCTGCAAATGGACCATTGAGTGCCAAAAGATAAGTGGTGAATCCCTGCACATACATGTTCTACCCTCTGAGCCATTTAGCCTTGGAAAAGCCCTTGCCAAGTAGAGATGGTGCTTCTCTTGAAGCATCCATAAGCCACCATGCCTCGAAGACACTAGAGAATTTCCACGTGAATGCCTCACCAGTCCCTGCACCGATACTGTACTGGACTTTGAAGTGGATGGGGTGGTGTCTGATGTTTTGCACATGGCCCACACAGTGTCATGGCAACCTTTTCATTGTCTGTGGGCAATCAGATAGTTGCTCACTACCAGGATACTCACAGACAGTGACTGTTACTATGGATTCAGAACCCTTTTTATTTTTATAAAGTACGTTGATATTTCTTAGCCGCACTATGGGCAAAATGTAGACACTCTATTTACATCCTTTAGGCTAGTATCCTTGCTGTTTCAGAGACCCATTGTCAAATGTTGAAGGTTAGCATTCTGAGACAGAGGAAAGGGAAGTTTTGCGCAGCAGGGGTTATAGGTCATGAGGAGGCTGATAGTGATGGTAGAGGAACTCTGGGCATCTGTTACATCCTGAATGCAACCCCGAAACTCTGTCCCATTTGCTGACTCTTATCCTCACTCTTATTGTCTCCTCTGCCATTTCTATTTCCCTCACAGACACCTCTGCTAAATGTGATGCTATGCAATTAAAATATGATTGTGTAAGTAAATTGTTGACCTGCGTTGTTATTGCATAAGTTATGTTAAATAATTTGGGGTATAGTGGTTTAATTATTCCATCAATATCATTCAATGGCATACAATGTTTTACATTAAGAATCAGACATTGAACTTTATACTTTTTAATGGATAAAGGTGTTCGGGTGGAGAGGTATTTTCATCTTGAAGAGCAGAAATAGTTCCTGAGAATAGAAATTCAAGCAATGGTGAGGGAGTTAGTTGTGCTGATGTTGGACTTTCCACCCAGCAGCACCGCTTCAGAGACAAGGTACTGCGAGTTGTGAGTCCATTGTTTGCGCTCCTTCCGGCTTTGCTTTGGAGCTAGTATAGGCAGATTGTTTCCTTCCTTTTCTCTTTGGAACGCTAAAAGTGTTATCTTCAGTGGCTTTTGTGTGTGTGTGTGTGCATGTGTGTGTGTGTGTGTGTGTGTGTGTGTGTGTGTGTGTGTGTGAATTAATTTACCTCAATACCTTATATAAAAGCAGGTGTGGACAAGCTGAATCAGGCTTTTGGATGTTTGTAGAAAACTGGCTTCTGGAAATTGTCAGTAGATTTATTGATTTATCTACTCCATCTGCCAATGGTGAAAATAATATAGCCGGCAACCATGCTACAGAGGGTTAGTTATGTATACAATTGATTTGTTCAGCATAGCCACAACAGTTAGCTAGAAAGTTCAATGACTTCCTGGACTGGATATGTCTGTTCTAAATACACTATGAATACACTTCTCAAAACCTGTCAATGCAATGCAAGCTAATAGGCAGTTTGTATTAGAAACTCAATTGTCTGCACGCCATTTCCTGTCAGTAGCGGAGTCTTAAAAAGGCCAAACATGACGAAAGTAATGTGGTCTTGTGTGTGTGTGTGTGTGTGTGTGTCCC
>JAVQIZ010187801.1:0-16079 GCA_036023535.2 Galaxias brevipinnis
AGAGGAGACACAGAGAGGAGACAGAGAGGAGACAGAGAGAGGAGAGACAGAGAGGAGAGACAGAGTGGAGACAGAGTGGAGACACAGAGCAGAGACACAGAGAGGAGAGACAGAGAGGAGAGACAGAGTGGAGACACAGAGTGGAGACACAGAGTGGAGACACAGAGTGGAGACACAGAGAGGAGAGACCGAGAGGAGAGACAGAGTGGAGACACAGAGTGGAGACACAGAGAGGAGAGACAGAGAGGAGAGACAGAGAGGAGAGACAGAGTGGAGAGACAGAGTGGAGACACAGAGAGGAGACACAGAGAGGAGACAGAGAGGAGAGACAGAGCAGAGACACAGAGAGGAGAGACAGAGTGGAGACACAGAGTGGAGAGACAGAGCAGAGACACAGAGAGGAGAGACAGAGCAGAGACACAGAGCGGAGAGACAGAGTGGAGACACAGAGTGGAGACACAGAGCAGAGAGACAGAGCGGAGACACAGAGCAGAGAGACAGAGCAGAGAGACAGAGCGGAGACACAGAGCGGAGACACAGAGCGGAGACACAGAGTGGAGAGACAGAGTGGTTGGAGACACAGAGCGGGGAACACCTGGTCGTCCACCTGCCACGCTGGACAGGGAGCCCGATACCACTCACGCTGTCCCTTCATAGTCAGCTCCATGAGTCACGTGTCTCCATGGCAACCAGACGGTGTTGTTTTACTGGGCCGAGGGAGGCCAAGTTTGTCACACTGCACTCTGGGTAAATTATTCAGTAGGCATGGACGGCTAAGAGCACAGTTTTGTTTCCATGGCGTGGGAGTGTGTGAGGGAGGTGTGGGGGGCTTTGTTTATGGTGGTGGAGATCTCGATGTCTGTAATTAATGTGTCTGGATGTGGCGGGTGGACTCACAGCGATGGCCTGCAGTCTCTGCTGGTACTTCTCGGTCTCGTCCATCACGGCTCCTGCGACACAAAACCAGTTCAGAAGGTTAACACGAGAGCACAAGATAATCCTCCGTCTACTCGAGTCCCCACTCTTAAAAAAACCCCAACACAAAGCAGGCTACAGGCCATCCACTAGCCCATTAGATTGGATGCATGAGAGATAAAACATGGTAGCTCAAAGCAGAACAAGTTCTAGTTTTAGCTTCACAAAACCTTCTCCTTTTGCTCCCTAGCTGTTGATATACACACATCCATTAATTAGAGCCACACTACACCCATTCAACGTGTTTTATCACTGTGTCTTTCATTAGAGTTCCATCGTCATGTGACAAGAGCCTGGAGCGTCTTTAAATAAGCACACAACATGAGTCTTCCCCCTGCAGCACGCACACACGCACTATTTGACTTCCCCAAGCTCGGACGCGTGACTTTAAGAGCAGATCCTGCATCATTCATAGCGGTTGCTAAATAATCACAGAGAGGTCCCTGGACGCTGAGTGGCTCCGGTGCTGTGTGAGCTGTCAGCGGCTGAGATCAGAGGACCACTGGGCCCGCTGCCGCAGCATCAGTGGCCTCGCCCTGCGCCCAATCCCCTTATCGAACACTC
Source organism: Galaxias brevipinnis (assembly GCA_036023535.2). Classification (NCBI taxonomy): domain Eukaryota; kingdom Metazoa; phylum Chordata; class Actinopteri; order Galaxiiformes; family Galaxiidae; genus Galaxias; species Galaxias brevipinnis. The sequence continues at coordinate 1,540 of JAVQIZ010187801.1, forward strand.
CCCCCCCCCCAAAGACGTCCATAGAACCAACATCACCTGCTCCCAAGTGGCAAGTACAGCCTCAGAAGAACCACAGGAAATCCAAGCCGGAGCGTTCACAATTGAGGCTTTCCCCCCCTCCATAAGTGAGGCAAGCCAGAGGAAGTATGTTGAGTGAGAAGTTCCAGGATCTGTACCCGAGGAGCAGGTCCTACTGAGAAGCACCCGGTACACGGTACGTTCTCTCCCCAGGGGCAAAAAGGAACAAACCGAAGGCACCAGACTGCCAGGGGAAAGACAAGGATAGCCACATACAGAAACAAACAGTCCAAAGGCTTCTAAAGCTCTTCAACCTTCTAGCCAGAGAGATTAGAAAAAAAGGAGAGCACACAACTAAAGAAGGCGAGAAAGGGGCAAGAGGCAACAAATTAGAAAGAAACCTCCCAAGTGGGCTTCAAGTACATGGAGGAAGTAGGACAGCTCATGAGGGTCCGTGGGGACCGCGCATGTGTGTGTGTGTGTGTGTGTGAGAGTGTGTGTGAGGGTGTCTCACCGGGCTTCTAGAATAGCAGGGAGAAATCAACAAACAACCATCGCGGGCTTTGATGAGGAGCATGGTGGGGCTCCCCACAGACTCGCACCGAGCGGGATAATTAGACGTGACGGAGGGTAAGGAAACAGAGGGGAAAGTCAAAGAGTCATCCCAGAGGAAGATGGAGCGGGAGGAGAAGTCGCAGGGAGCGAGAGGAAAGGCTGCCCGCTGTGCCAAGGGTGGTGGACCGACCAGCCTCCACGCCACTCACCTGGTCACCCTGGCAACCTTTCCTCTTATGAAACGACCACGTCAAAAATGATTTTGTAGCTCCACTGTGACTCAGAAGTCATGTCTGGAACACGCACACAAGCACACACACACATACACAAACCTTTAGGGAGTGTGTGTGAGTGTGTAAGACAGAGTCAAGGTTAAGACAGAGGATATAGAACAGTAGGACTGCATACCACAAGGTAAAGACAGCACTGCGGGTGATTATATAGTCGTACCATTTGCCTTTTCAGTCACAATGGTTTGGCACAGCTTGCATGGTTACTTCTGACTCTGTCTATGAAGATGGAAAGGGTAGGTAGCCTTTCACAAGCAGACATGAAAACTGCTCTCCATTTTCCACCAACATTAGACTCCAGCTGTAGCCCTGTAGCCATCGAGCGTTAGCGCTGAAGCCGGCTAGCTAACATTTGGCACAGCTTCAGGACAAACAATCCCAGCGCCATGGTGTGAAAGGTATCTATATTTGCCCTGTGGGGAGCCATAGCAGCTATATGTCTCCTGCTGACATGGCGGCGCTAACACTGTGGGAACCGATGAAGGAATGCTAGAAGGAGCCAGGTGAAAATGGATGGAAATCCTTTAGTAGCTCTGAACACCGCCTATGGCTCTGACCTGTGTGCGTGCGTGTGCGTGTGTGTGTGTGTGTGTTCAGACGCCTCGTGTTTTGACACATCCACAATCACAGGTGTTCGACAGAGTCCACACATTTGCATGGTGGTGACAACAGAAAAGGCAGACGATATAATTACAGGGCAGGCCACGTCTGATTCTGCTCTGTTGCCTGTGTGTCCTTTCTGCTAACCTGCTGTAGAGGATGACATGGCAACAGCTGGCGTTCAGCCTCTCCGCCATCGCTCGGTGGCTCGGTGCGGTAGATAAGCCGCTAAATCCAGTGAGAGTCAGTGGTCCCATTAGAGGGGCGTGGGCCCAGTGCTCAGTTACCCCCACTTAACTCACAGCGTTGGTCAATATTCAACGAGGCTAGGCCCAGTGCTGAGTTACCCCCACTTAACACACAGCGTGGGTCAATATTCAACGAGGCTAGGCCCAGTGCTCAGTTACCCCCACTTAACACACAGCGTGGGTCAGTGTTCAACGAGGCTAGGCCCAGTGCTCAGTTACCCCCACTTAACACACTGCGTGGGTCAATATTCAACAAGGCCAGGCCCAGTGCTCACAGGCCAGCCCCCCTCGGGGGCACAGGAAAGGGCTATTCAGCAAACACCATTTTGGTGACAATTCAAACAAAAGGACCCAACCACGCACAGCCTGACGCAAGTACCCTGCTGTTGCCATCGACGACGTAAATCGATGCACTTTGTCATGCTTATTTACTGTTTCTGCTCCGTTTGTTGCGATGTTGAAATGCAAAAGATAATCAATTCGTTTTCTTCCCCCCTCATCAAAAACTCCTACAGGAGCACAACTGGTGTGTTATTGACCCAGTTTAAGGCATGTTGTTCGTGAGGCTGCCTGTAAGCCTGTAAGTTACACTATAACCTAAGGAATGATTAGTTCAACACTTAATGCTACTGGCTGTCGGAGGTTTGTGAGAGAGCGAGTGATTGAGCAGGTGATCTGTCAACAGTATCAGTGCCACATCAGAAAACTCAGTTGAGTAACAAAGCTATACAAAATAGCTTGTGCATGTCTACACATGCGTGCGACGCGTGTGTAAGACCTACCAGGCACCAAGGCCCTTGGAAGTAGAACACAACCGTTAGTCTTTTTTTGTTTTGTTTTGGGAACAGGAAAGGCACGCCAAACCCTTGTCCTTCAGAGGACAGGAGACGAGCCAACTAATCCCAAAAGCCCTGACCCTCGCTCACCCTCTGCGGTCCTCGCTCACGCCCAGACAGGAAGAACTCAACAAAAACAGACACAGAACCAATTACAGCGTGGATTCCTGGAAGGTGCTGTGTCTGAATGGTATCGATGGATTTTTTTTATCACAGAGGGCATCGTTAGCGAAGAGGAGCGATATTGCTATCGAGTGTGTTTACGTCCTCTCATTGATTTTCAGTAAGACTCACAACATTGGAGTGCTGTGTGGTATAAGCAATCCATATAGGCCTAGCAATACATTTAAGATAGGGTTAGTCTTCTTTACAGGCAGCTCCCCGGATCACTTTCTTGAGTGACAGACCAGCTCCGAGGAAGGAAAACATTGCATTCCTTTAGTGATGTGGGCATGCATGTGTGCGTCAGAACGCCTTCTTTGAATACGGGTGTGCACGTACACATTGTGAGTGCGTTTGCCATGTGTGTTCTCATTGTCACAGCAGGCAGACTGGGAGTGTGGCAGGGATTACTAAAGACAACTAAACACCACACTTCATAGCTATTTATCACTTTGACTCACCGACTCACAACCGACTCGGAAACCACATTTTATGCTTTTTAAAGCCTCAAAAAATACATAAACCCAAAATGGCTTAAAGTGTTCAAAATAGAACTCGAAGGAATCTGACATTGTTCAGGTAAGTACGATCCTCCTAAAAGTTTTAAGGTTATGTTGTATGATGAGATATTTATAGGCAGCAGTATGTTAGCTATCGTATAATATAGTTCCACAGGCCATAATCCTCTCTCCGTTTTAGAGGTGCATGGAAGGAGGTGCCACACAATAGCGTCTCTGTTCAGACGGAGCGCCGGCAGGACCTCGGAGCCTCCACCCGGATCAACCCGCAACACCCTCACTGCTGTAGTCGTGGAACACCGAGGAGTGGCACACACACACACACACACACACAGCTTACCTGATCCCTAACGCCAAGAGGTTGTGCACAGCTTGAACCACTGAGCATATCAGGAGTCTAGATCTATCTCACGTACTGCAGGTGACCTTAATGTAACGCTAATTACTTTGAGGGCAGGTACTGCCAACCCTCTTATCGCTTTCCTTCAAACGTTCATACAATCATACCAACACAGATTAGAAAGTTGTTTTTCAAATGATTTTGAGTAGAAGCATGTAGAAACTCAGACATTCTGTGCAAACAGAAATCCGTAATCATAACCATCTCTCTAAGAAGGCATCAATAATCTTCTATGTTGAGTTCAGACGGAGAACGCAAAGGGATTCCATTGTGGCTGCCGGATGAGGTAACAATAAGTGGGTGGGGGAGGTCAGAGGGATAGATATGAAAGGTCGCCACAGAAGCGTTGCTCCTTAAGCCTCTGTTCAAACACAACGTGACAGGTAGCAGGCACCGACATGACGCCGCCGCTCAGAGCTGACCCACTTCGACTGCCTCGGATGAACAGCCACTGACGAGACATGGGAAATGAAGAGAGCGAGCGATGGCAGGGACCGATAAGGAAGAGAGGAAGAGAGAGAGAGAGAGAGAGAACCCAGACAACAACAGGATCAGAGAGTGGAGGACGGGGTTCAAACACCTGTTTGGACGAGTCTCAACAGAGCGCCTCGGGTCGTGATGGCGTAGACATTCTGCAGCAAAAGGCTTCGGGCCTCCCAGGAGGACACCCTCGTTGAGGACTCCTTGTTAACTAGTTCCGTGGCTGCGGCGTGGCAAACTTGGGAGCTCGTCTTTCGCTCACACTTAGAAAGAATAAATGAAAGGCGCGCCTCATTTCAACAGCACAGATGCCGACTCGCATGCAAGCGAGACACCGCAGAAGAAGGGAAAATGAAACATCGTTAGTATGATTTTATCGCATCTACAAGATGTCACTTACTCAGCCAAACCACAGGACTTGACACGTCGCCATCATCAACGCAAGCACAAGGCCAGCCTGAAGTTCACACACACACACACACACACACACACACAGGACACTTTCTGTCCTGCTGTATGACCTCCTTTTGGATAAACTATATTAGGCTTTTCTGTAATGAGTTTTCTGAGTCACCTCCACATGCACAGGGTCTGACTGCTACAGTATTATCTCTGGTGGTGTGTGTGTGTGTGTGTGTGTGTGTGTGTGTGTGTGTGACATGTAATGGCTTGCTTTGGTGTTTTTTGCGTTTTTGTCTTTGTGGGCGTGCGTGCACACCAATGTGCGTGTGTCTGTTTGTCTCTCTAACAGGTTTAGAGAGGAATGCAGGACTGGTGTAATCCGGTCTCGGTTCATTTTCACTGTTGTCATTTGGCTAAGCCAAAAGCCTGTGTCCCCTCGGGCCTCACACAAAACGAACATACAGCTGAGCTAGCATTGAGCTACGCTAGCATGTGACAACCTCAAAGATGACCAATAGCTAACCTAAGGTAGATGATACTCTAAACCCTAACGAACCTGCGAGGAAAATAGACTCTAATTTAAACCTTTAACCCGATTTTTCTAGTTATAGCCTTGCAAAGTAAATATTCACCTTAGGTTTTGCCGAGTCACTCCAGCCGTTCTAATGTTTAACTCTCCTCCATCCTCATTATCTGAGAGGACAAACAAGCAAACATTCCAACCCAGGGGGAAACAAACCACGGGCAATACAATCATGCCCTTGCTGCTCTGTAGGATTATGACGCGGAGCCGGCATCGAGTGTCTATAAGTTGATGAATTTATCTTTGAAACGGTGAGACAAATGTGGTTCAGGGTCACACCGAGATGATTGACGGTGACGCCCTCGATCTGTCCATGACATTTCCCTTTCCCTGGTTCCGCACTTTGTGAGCCCCCCAACATGTTCCGCTCCAGTGCCACCTTTAACTGTCGTCACGGATGCCAACTGCCATTTCACGCTAGATTTACATGCCATTGCGAGGTTAAAGCTCAGAACCTTCTGATACTACTCCAGAGTCCAGGCCACTGGCTGAAAGTCTGAATTATTCACCCTGCAGTGTGTGGTTTCCTGCACCTCTACAACTGAAACGCATTGCTGCCTCAAGCCTGGACTTCTAAACAGTGCCATATACCCATCACTGTGGCTCACTAGCACTATGAAAACCACCAGGATATAACAAGGGTCAAGAGGCTAGTAGAATGCCGTTGTCCCTCGGCGGCAAAGCAAACTCCCTGCATTCGTTTCTTCTGGAAAAGACAGTTTGCTGTGACCGAAATATCACAAGAACAGTGGAGCTGGGCTTTATTATACCTCTACCCACACAGCAGCACAATGTGGACATGTTGGCTCATTTAAGTTGGGTAGCAAAAGGCAGGGAAGACATATGATTGGCCCTATGTGTTGTTGTCCATATTACAGACGAGAGGAGGAATCAGTCAGCATGGCCATATGATTTGAATAGAACGCTGCAGAGCTCAGGTAAGAGGGTGTCCATATTACGAAGTCAACTGTAAATGAGAAATGCATACTGTTCAAACCTCATTTCAGAAAAAAAGGCCATACAGCTGAACAGAATATCACACAGCCATTGTACTCACTGACAAAACATGTGGACAATGCACCAGGCGACAGGCACTCCACAAAAAAAAAGAGAAAAGCTGGTCTGATTTTAAAGCAATGGTTGGTGGCATAAAACGCTTGCCTAGGTGCCATGGGAACCTGGGGAGTCATGGTAACAGGTGCAAAGTTGGGAATGTTCATTGGTCAAAGTCATTCACAAACCAGACTCCAGTCTGAGCAGCAAAGAAAATAGCTGTCTGAACAATCACCATCGACGGCAGAGCACAAAGGGTGTTCAGGTTAGATAAACATGGTTAGAACCTGATTTATTATTACCAAAGGTAAGTTCAGTGGATTGTTTCCTGAACGTGGCGAGCACGCTTTGAGCTTAAGGAGACACTACATTCAGGGGCTTTTTCAGGTTAGAAAGCCAAGATGCTACCGTTATTTGTGTCCCTATTATCTTGAACCATTACATCCACTCAACCAGGAACCAAGTGCCATGCCCCATTGAATTACACCGCTGTCTAGGGTGTAATGCAGGAGAGTAAAGGCTAAAGACATTTTCTCTCTACGTGGATGATTCCAGACAGTGTGGGAGGGCTGGAGAGGACACACACACCGCTCAAATGTTCACCTCTTCCTGTTAACTGTACGGACTGATAGGTGAATAAACGGACACTCAAAAGTCATTAGACCTGCTTCCAGACATCTTAGAGCCCTGAAGCATGGGTGTGGTCTGAGACGGTGCGCTCAAGCATGGCAAACTAACATAATCCATATACGGGGTATGTCTTACTGGACATAGTTTGATATGTCTATTAAAGGGGATCAAGTTCGTAACGGCAAAAAAGAAAGGAGCTATTCAGTCATTGAACAGCTGTGGGGTATGTGTGTGTGTGTGTGTGTGTGTGTGTGTGTGTGTGTGTGTGTGTGTAGATGGGTGGGGGCTGCGGGGTAGGAGGCATGGGGGAAAGAGAGAAAAAGGAATTTCCCTCCAACTGAAGACGGAGGCATCACCCGCCGAGGAGAGAAATCTCATCAGTCCACCAGTTTCCTTTTCTCTCCCCCTCTTTATCTCTCGACTCTTATCTTCCTCTGGCCTCCCCAGTGCAGCACTTACACTCCCTCTGTTAAGGATGATTGTGGAGATCGAACTATGACTGATACCACCACAGCTTTTCAGTTCAATCTGCCCTTTAACTATCTCACTTGCTCTTTCTCTCTCCGTCTTTACGAACTCTCCCCCCAAAAATCAGCAGATCTCAAGCGAAAAAAAATCAAACCAATATGCAAATGACTAGCAGGCTACTTTGACTGAACAGGCTGCTACATTTCACTGGCAATCGAAGCGAAACCGGAAAGCTATGTGGGGGGTTCTCTGTGAAAACACCTGGCAAAGGAGCCCCGGAGCATGAGCCGACACTACTTACAGACACTAAACGAGTTAGGGGTGCAATCCAGTGCATTACAACTGGTCTCTGTTGGCCTCAAGGGTTAAGACACACTGGGGTTAAGCACCACCACTGGGACTTCTCCACAGTTCTCTCCCATGAAACCAATGCATGCATTCATGCTCCTGTGTGCAAAACAGATCTGTGTGTGTGTGTGTGTGTGTGTGTGTGTGTGGTTTTTGTGATGAGTCCAACAAAAGCCCCAGGCTTCATGGTGTCTATTCACACCTCAGTCAGCTGGAGGGTTTGAGGCTCTATGTGTTAACCGTGTGTGTGTGTTTGTGTGTTAATGTGACATAAAGATGCTGTTAAGGTGCACATGATGTGAGCCTGCAGTGATATGGGTGTTGGTCTATATCTATCAGGGGCTGGGAGGAGAGTTGTTGCGATAACAGCAAATCATGATCTGTGTGCTTTAGAAGTGAAAGCTGCATTGGGGTAGTGTCGCTTCACTTGTCATGTGAGACCCACAGCCTTAAGTTACGAAAACCTCAAGAGTTATAAACAACTACATTGTTGAAGGTATCCTTCTAGTTAAATATCAAAGTGCTACATGACATTTATTTAAAAAAAAGGAATCACAAAAATTCTATTATACCTACCACAATATTTGGCCTGTTCAAATCCTCTAAACTGGTTGTCTAGCCTAAACAACCCACCCATGAAAACTGTGTGTGAGTCAAATTAAACATAAACAAATTCTCTGCCCACTAATATGTTACCCACACATTTGAATGCTTTACAGAGGCTAAGCAACTCAGCAGATTGTAAAGCTGTTGAATGGGTAATTGCCATGAACTGGCACATGATCAAAAGGTGTCAACAAGGATTTAGATACCGAAGCCAAGGTTGCTGATCTTTTTAAAGTAAATAGCTTCTAATAGCCTAAATCTCTAAATGAGCTAGACTTATGGGCGCTATACAGCAAACTTACCGGATTCCACTTTGACACTTGGTGTATTTAATTCCAATTTACTAGGCTTTTGAAAAAAAGTAAAAAAGTAAAAGTACGTTTAGATGAGAAATATAAAGTATATTCTATGAAAGTTTCTCCGCAATGTATTTAACAGAAAGATCCCCTACGCAGCGTACACCTGGGTTGCCTCTCCCTCTCTGAAAGTTCGGCAAGTGAGTTCTAACAAGAAACTGTGGAAATAAATATATATAAACACGTTAAAAAGCGCAAGCACGAAGTTAAGAGAGGTGAAGACTAAACCTTTTCACGGTTTAGTCCTCCTCCCTTTACTAATGTTTTAAATATTCTGCAGTGCGGAGGTCGCTTACGCGTGGTGTGGTCCTGTTACCTGACTAGAGTTCTTGCAGAGCGACCAACCCTCTTCCCAGCAGCACGCCCTCATGTTTCCTGTCATTTGCACCCCCTCCGGATGTAGATGGTGTAACTGCAATCATAGTCGACATAGAAAAACTGTAAGGTTTGTCAAATATTGCATGTGCAGCTCTGACTATATTCACTTCATCAAATAATAGTCTCTTATTTTGCAGTTAATTTGTGTGTCCTCTTTTACTTGAGAGAGCCATGCCTCTTTAAAAGTTATCCATTAATATATTCATATAATCTTAGTTTATTATAAACTTCCCAAGCTCTATGTTAATAATTTAGGTATTCTTCTTGGTGCACTTTATTTGCTCCTTTTGGGAGCAAACAATATAACAATGTCTTGAGACAAGTCCGATATTTTACCCCATCTTGACAACCAGTTTTATCCAAATCTGATTAATTCTTTATGTATTAAACTCCCGAGCCATTTCCAACGAATGTCCTTGGCTGCTTTCCATACAGCTACAGAACAAAATCGGCACATCCTCTGAATCGGCCTAGTTCTGATTCCCAAAGAAAAAAAGGACCGTAGGAGTCTACGTGCGGAGCCAAACACGACACCGGCACCATACTTATCACATCCTCCACAATAGCGTGTGCACACTACATGGTTGCCGCTTCAATATCTATTTACAGAGCCATTCAATCGACTCAGGGTTCTGATTTTGGCTCTGTAACTTAAGTGTATTTCCTCATTGCTTTAGGTGTATATATTGCATGGACGTTTAGGTGTCTATTGCATGGACTTTCAGGTATATGTTGCAGGATGACTGTGCCCATGTTTTTTCTATCCTTCCTAACATTGAATGTTAAATTGAAAAAAGGTGCACATTGTTGTCCTTTGGGTGTTGATAAATAACCCATACATATATTTTAAGATGTTTTGGAACCAGGCAGTGTAAATGGTATCATGCTGTGTTGTCGAATACAATACAATTGGCCTACCTGTCTTTTTAGTGAATTGGAATGAACAGTATGTTCAAATACATACAGCTTTATATAAATCTATCCCAATAGAACGAAAATATGTCTAGAAGAGGATATGAAGTGTTATGGCTTAGGGATTGGAAACCCGGTCCTTGAACTGGGCTCTGAATTTCAAATCTGATTTACAAAGTGTCTTTTTGCCCGTCACTCTACTTTATGGATGTAGGGTTTCCATGGGAACTACAAGTTCATGTGATGGCTTCAAGATTTTCACAAACATTCACAGAAGGATTTCCTCCCCGTTGGGTCAATTGTTCTTCACTTGAAATGTCACATTGCAAAATACCGACAAGCACTTAACTGTATTCTCACAAAAACCTGTTATATTTGCACAAGCTCCTCATTCACATACTTTTCATACAGACATAATCTACAAGCCGTGTGGAATTGTAGGGTATTAATTCAGAGTTTCTGCCAGTTGCATCCGAAGACAAGAATAATGAGGCTGATATAATTTATGTTGCATATACTGAGGTATTTGTTTTATTATTATTATTTTTAATATTATACATGCCATATTTTTCCATTTGCTGGGGCCATTTTAGCATTCTGACGGCCAGAAATACTCTTACGGGATAATTTCCACATATACAGTAAACAGACACCATCATAACATGCCCAAAGCTTCTGGTGCCAAGCATTATGGGGTTCGTGACCCATATAGGTCCCATACACCAGTGCCTGTCGTGGCCCACTTTGAACGCTTGGCGATGCGTCATTAGCCCCGTGTCATCCTGCTTTGTGTCCTCAGGGCTCAAGGGGAGGGGCACGGCTCGCTGCTCACCTGAGCCCATTCTGTCACACACACACACACACACGCACACACACGCAGAGACGCAGAGAAACGCACAACTAGAAGCAAACACAGCCATAATGTCACTGCCCATCTGCCTCTCTCTCTCTCTCCCCCCTCGCTCTGTCTCTCCCTCTCCCTCTCTCTCTCCATCTCACACTCTCTCTCTCTCCGTCTCACACTCTCTCTCTCTCCGTCTCACACTGTCTCTCTGTTTGTCACACTCCACCTTTAATGTACACATCAACTTGCCATACATTAAGAGGCACACCTGAGATGTTCTTCATACACACACAAGTTCCTGGGCACTGTGTTCTCTTCAAAGTGGTTTCAGATATATGGAGTGTGTTGCGCCAACAGTAAAGCCTTATTCCTCTGCCTGTGACACACATACACTCCCTCCCCCACCCCCACCTCCCTCTCTCCCACCCTCTCTCTCACTTTGACTCACTCTATTATGCTCTCTTTCCCTTCTCCCCCCGTTCCCCTCTTGCTCTCATTCCCTCTTTCTAATTTCCTCCTCTCTCTCTCACACACACACATACACACACACACACACACTCTTTCTTCCTTTCTTTCACATCCCCCTCCCCTGTGGCTGTATTGAGCAGCCTTCACGCCTGCGGATTCTGTCACTTGGCTAATTAGCGCTGAATCGCCCGTTGAACAGGGGTACCAGTTTGCTCGGCCAAGTAGGAGCGCAGCCTATCGGATAGATACGGCGGAGAGACGGCGCGACCGCACCGGAGAGCGCTTCGGCCAATTCACACTCTCGGCGTGCCGCGGCTGACTGGCGAAGCAGCTGAGGTGCTGGGCGGTCTGCTTTGACGGAGGCGGAGAGCGGAGGGGAGCGCAACGCATCCAGGATGGGAGGCAGCAGCTAGAGGAAGATCATAAAGGCTGATTTGTCAAAGGGAAGCGATGGCCTTTGTTTAGCATTTCCACCTCTCTCTCGTTCTCTCTCTCTCTCTCTGCGCTCAGAATTTCAGGTGAGATGTTTGGCTCTTTTTTTTCCCCCTGCCTCCTTTCTTTGGAGCAGTTTGGGTCTTGGTGTTGTGTAGTGTGCACTTGGATAAGAGTGTGTGCTCCATGGGTGCACAGGTGCATGCTGAGTCTTTTTTAACAGATAATTCTTTTGCATGTGACACAATATATATGTGTGTGTGTGTGTGTGTGTGTGTGTGTGTGTGCGCGCACACTCACTTGCGACGAGGTCTGTTGCATCACGGTAAAGCTTGTTGTTGAATCTGTGTGTAAAAGGGATTAGATGATGAAAGCACACAGAGAGAGATATCAAAGTGTCTCCCTGACCCACATTGTTAGACCGGGGGTGCAGCGGCACAGAGGGTCCGTCTCAATGGGGTGCTCTCACACACACTGACACACACACACACTGACACACACACAACCACCCACACACACACACTCACATACTCACACACACTTCTCTCTTTTCCTACATTCAACAGTTCTTGCACTGAGGCACCAACAATTAGTGTCTGCACAAACAAATACAGACATATAAACAGAGGAAAGAACACTTGGCAGTATGAGGTGGTGGCATGCAGACCGGGTGTATCAAGCGCTTCTGTGGGCTCGTCTTGCCGCTGTTAGAAAGCTACGGCTTTAGGATGTAGATGATGAAGAGCTGTATAGACAGCACCACGACAGAGCATCCGACACACCAGCCTCCCGTCAAGCCCAACAATATGTCGGAATGAATGCTTGCTCATTCGTCTCAGAGGGATGGTAGGGTTTGTGGGTTTGCTCATATCCATTTGTATATATATATATATATATGGTCTATATTTATATATTTACTGTATACAGTATGTATGTGCGTGCGATTGTGTGTTTTTTTGAGCGTGTGTGTACTATTCTTCCACTGTCTGTGGAGTGTCTTATTGGCCCCAGAGAGACAGATACCAGTGAAGTGACTGGTGAAGGTGAGTATATGAACCAATGAATAATTAATACATTTAAACACAGATGATGCAACCTCTCATAGGACCCTAGTCGACCAACTCTTTCAGTACCAGCATGGAGACCAATAGGTATTTCAGAAGGCAATTTTCTTTTTTTACAAAGGAGTATGTATCTCCATTTGGGATGGGCATGGTATCCTTCTACTAAGGAACTTAAACTAAGTTGTTATGAAAGTGCATTCTTAAATTTGGAAAGTGTATTTCCCATGAGGCATCAGAAATTTAGGATATGGATCTTTCTGGTTATTCGCTTGTCCCCTTTTGGTGGTCATTGGTCTGGTGAAGTGCCATTAGACTGGAACATATTCCTCTCAGCCATCATGTTTTCAAGATAATTGTTGTGATGGAGTGAGACAGTGATCATGCACCAAATAATCCGTCTCCGGAACAAAACTCAAGAAGGGCCTTTCTCAAGCATTATTTTTTTTATTCGCCATGAAAGCGTGTTTGACTTCATGGCCTCAACTAAATTGACACTTTCGGTTTGAATCAAAGAGAACCTCCACTTGAACCCGCGTCTCCTTTTGCAGCTTGAGAATCAAATCACTTTACAGTAAGTCCTGAAAGCACTAGACCATATTTAGCGTGGGAGGTGCCCATAGTTTGGGTCAACCCTTAAGGCATCATCTGTTTTTTGCATGCTTGTCATCTTTGGCATAGGCAAATGATTACTCCAGTTGACTGCAGTTTGGGAATCGGGTGGGATTTGTATTCATATATTTCCTGTCGGTCCTGTATTATTCCCATGCCGACTCTGCCTGCGCTCCCAACTTTGCTTCTGAAGCACTTCCAAGTGCCCGCGTCATGATTTAGTCTCTCTTTGTGTCGCTCTCTGTGTCATGCTTTTGTTTTTGATCATTGCTCTGCTGTCGTCTCATTTGCATACCTGTTTGTGTGAGTGTGCAGGTGTTTGTGTGTGCATGGACGGTGACATCTGCTTACATGCGGCTGTCTTAGCGTTTGGTGCGTGTGACAGCGCTCATGTTGTGAATACATTTGTGTTCTGTGTCTTGGAGTAGGGATGTGCTGATTCGTTACTGATAAGAAATGAGAATCAACTGTGCTTATATATCTGAAGATATTGCTCTCGTAACATCCGAGTGGAAGGCAGCAGACTCCCGGTGTATTAAAGGAGTCTCTCTGTGGTGATTTATTGGCACTAATCTGCCTCCCTCTAGGCTGCATTAGATGTACCGTCATTGCTGTCTCCTCCTAAAAGAGTGTGTGTGTCTGACTCGACAGGTGTCCCAGCTACCAGCACAGCGAGAAGCTATGAGAAACATGACTCCAGACGACCGGGCCCTTCAGAGGACCAGCACCTACCTAGTGCCTTGCTTCCTGTTTGTGGAGGTGAGTGGGCGGGCCCGCCCTCCAGGGTGAGTGGCGCACCATGTGATAGGTTCTAATCAAGGGTCTCGTGTTTCAGAAAGGCCCTCTCCAGTCTTGTCATCACTCCCCATTCTGATCTGAACCCTCATGACAGAAACCTTTTCAGATGGAGCTTTTTCAGTTGTTTTCTGAATAACGTGCTTCTGAGTGGAGATGAGGAGTGATGGGTCAAGATAAGTCTCTGTTCTCACTCGAGTGGCTGACCGGAAAAATCACCTGAGCAAACAAACAGGCTAATGAAAAGCATTGTTATTAATCAAAGGATTGTACACACAGAGTGCAGACAAAAGTCAAAAGGGTCGATAGAGTGACACCCTTGTGCTCCTCTCCTCTCCTCTCCACTCCTCTCCTCTCCTCTCCTCTCCTCTCCACTCTTCTCCTCTCCTCTCCTCTCCTCTCCTCTCCTCTCCTCTCCTCTCCACTCCACTCCACTCCACTCCACTCCTCTCCTCTTCTCTCCTCTCCTGTCCCCTCTTCATATC